>CAJNOL010005020.1:0-12961 GCA_905250125.1 Rotaria sordida
CCACAGCCAACCATGCTCTTCATTTGTCGGTCCTCTTATTCGTGCGAGCTTTTTGGTCTTCGCCGCGCAGACTTTGTTTTTGTCCTTTTTGCCTACCAGGTAGATGACTTTCACTTCGTTTCCTCAAGATGAATGAATCGGTTAACCCGATAAAGTGCAGCAAACACTACGGTGAACAGACACTCTCAATCTTCTTCGTTTCTTTCCGTTTTTTATACCGTAGGATGTCTTGTAAGGTGTTAGTGTGGGTGTGGATGGGTGTAGGTGTGTGCAGATGTTTGTGGATACGGTTGAAGAAAAGATCCACACTTCACCGGCACCCATGCTCACACCCACACCTTCTTGTGAAATTTGTACTGGAGCAAGCCGAGACAGTGACTCTCTAACAAGGGCTCGTACGAAAGTTTAAGTGCCACAAATGGCTGAGATATAGCTGTCTCAAAGTGAAGAGACTGTTCGACTCATAACTCAGCAGAATATCGGTCAATAAGGGGCGGGTTAGTGCTTAGAATCATAGTCTTCGAGCTTTATTTGAGGTGAAAGTTTGATCAAAGAAGTTTGAAGCTTATGAAGAATTTCATATACTGCAGACCGTGTGTTCGAAACTGTCTATAATCGATATAGATGTGATCAATTTTACTTTTCATGACGCTGAATGTGTTACTCGTTCTTTGATCAAAGTAGTCCTTTATTTTAATTTTGATCAGCACTGAATTGTTACGAAATTTTTTAAGTTGAACGAATTATGATATAAGGAAGCAATTGGTTCAGTCAGTGTTAGAGATCAACATTCAAGTCTAAATACTATTCGTTAGGTTTTCAAGTTATATTTCTTTTACTAAAATTTAGGACAAAGGTTTCCCTCAGGAGTTTTTGCACTACATTTATTACGTATTTCACTTTTTTATTATTCTTTTTTTTCTGAGTAGCAGAAACTAAAATTTATATAAAAAAAGCTGTTAGCGGAATCCCTTGCGAGGATTAAAAATGTGAAACACGATGTAGCTGCTATAGCCGATGTTCCAACAGCGATCGTTTTTTATGCATGTTGGAGTACATTCCCTCTTAATGGTTTACCTTACATAATAGACTTTGAACAGAGTAATACTCCATATATGCTTCAATCATATGTTAGTTATGCATTATCTTTGATATTTTCTTGAAGTTTTCTATTATAGTTTATAATGACCCCTATGCCATGTCTGTCACGATCTGTGATGGCTCCAGGACCCTATCTGTCACAGTCTGTGATGGGTTCTAGGGGTACGCAAGCTCAGCTCAAGCTCACAAATAATGAACCGTTGAAAACGCTCACTGAGATGAACTGAACTATTCGAACAGTTCATTTGATCTAACTAACCTTTCTCATACAGCTCATTTCATATGAGCTGAACTGCTAGAACACCTCACTCGAACGAACCGAGCATTTTCAACAGCCCATTTCAAATGAGCTGAACTGTTAGAACAGCTCATTCGAACGAACCTAACTGTTTCTAGGAGTACTCATAGGTTCTCGAGGGCTACCATATAGGAGTGCCCATAGGTCCTCAAGTCCTATTACTGGGGGATACCCTTGGATCCTCAAGTCCTATTATTGAGGGTATCCTTTGGCCCTCAAGTCCTCTTATTGGGGGATGCCCGTGGATCCTCCAGTCCTATTACTGGGGGATACCCTTGGGTCCTCAAGTCCTATTATTGGGGGTACCCTTGGGTCCTCAAGGACAAATGCCAAAGCTGTATTTTCGCCGTATTTCACTGGGTAGGATCCCATACATATACCCATCAATCGATAGAGCATCCTCGATAACCCTAGGATTGGCCAGAACATGCCCATCACTTACCCTCACAATAAGGGAAAAAAATTTGAACCCGCTCGGGTACCTTCCAGTAGTAAGACTTGAGAACCCAAGAATACTCCCAATAGTAGGCCTTGAGGATCCAAGGGTATCGCCCTACAGTAGAACTTGAGGATCTATGAGTCCCATATAGGGTAGCCCTTGAGGACCTATGGGTACCTCTACAAAAAGTTCAGTTCGTTCAAATGAGCTGTTCGAACAGTTCTTTCGCTCATTTGAACGGAGTTCGTGAGCTGAGCTTGCGTACCCTTAACGGGTTCAAAGCCTGTCTATCACGGTCTGTGATGGCCCCAAAGCCCTGTCTGTCACGGTCCGTGATGGGTTCAAAGCCTGTCTCCCACCGTCTGTGATGATTCCAGAGCCCTATCTGTCACGGTCTGTGGTGGGTCCAAAGTCTGTCTGTCACGGCCTGTGATGGGTCCAGGCCCTGTTTGTCATGGTCTGTAATGGGCCCAGACCCTGTTTGTCACGGTCTGTGATGGGTAATTAGTTAACTGCATAGTAATTAAATAATTAATTAAAATGTGTGTCACGGTCTGTGATGGACAATTAGCTAATTACATAGTAATTAATTGATTAATTAAAATGTCTGTCACGGCCTGTGGAGGAGGGGGTGGATGAAAATTTCTATCCCTAAACACTTCAGCACTCCTTTCAGATCGTGTTTCACAAATGCGGTTTTGACAGAAAAAGCTATTAGTACAATCCTTGCGAGATTAAAATATGAAACACGATGGAATCATTTTAATCGTGCACAAATGCTCTTGCCACGTATATCTGTCATGGTCTGTGGGACAGATGGAAGGGAGAGTATTACTTTTTTCGTCATACACTTCGACACTCATGAACAATCATGTTTCACAAAATAAGTTATGTTCACGTGCTCTATAGAAATTGCTCACTAGATACCGGTCGCTAGTTTATGTCTACAAATTATCCAAAGAATCAGCAACAGCCACTAATGATTTATTCTAGTGGCAGCAGCCTCTTAGTTTAAATTCTGATAATAATTCTGAGTCTTGAACTTCTAGGATTTAAGTGAATCAGCATCCGATGAGCATTACTTGTTTTTTTTATCAGAATCTCTATATGTGCTGCATAACATCCTTCATAAAAAGGTAGACATGACTTGTTTTCTTTGATCTAGATTTTTCAATCATATTTTAACTGTGGATTTATCGCTAGTATTTATTTTGATTTTCTGGCATAATGGAAATATACGTCCGCACGTTCGAAGGAAAAGTGATAAACTTAGAAGTTCAATCCACTGACTTAATTCTAAATGTCAAGAAACAAATACAAAACAAAGAACTTATTCGGGCAGATTTACAACGACTAATATTTGATGACCAACAGCTTGAAAATAATCGTTCACTATCCAGTTATGGGATTGGTAACCAATCGATCCTTTATCTTGTTCTTCGTAAGTATTTCAGATAGATTACATTTATCAAAACCATGCTTAGAAACTGATTCCATTTTAAACAAACCTCTGATTCATATGCAAAGCCCTCTTTCATCCAAAAGAACATTAAATTGCGCGTTTTGCTAACTTTGAAAAGATTGGTATGCAGTTAGAGGTAGAAATAGAGACGGACATGTGTTCCATTAAGAGTAATAATTGATTTCACTTGCACTATTGTCAGACAGACAAGATATTAGGAAAATGCAGGTAAACCCTTGGAAAGCCGATTTTTAAGCGTTAAACGCATGCCCAGATCCACCAATCCCACAGTCGGACACGATAGGAATCCGATCGAATCCCATCAGAATTTATAAGGTCCGATTGTATCCTAGAGGAATATTGTCGGAAACTGGGCAACAGAATCAAATTGAGTTTTGTTGAATTTCAACTCCGATAGAATATTGCTACCGAAACCTGCTTGGATCCTACTGTTTCGGATACGGCCGGATCTCATTATCGACAGTCGATGAAATTCTACTGCACTTCAACGATAGGATCTTATTGTTGCCAACCGACAGGATGCTGTAGAAAAAAAACCATCAAAATCTGATATTACACTATGAGCACCGAGTATCAACTAACACATGAGACTATGCCATCATCAGATATATTAAGGTTTCGAAACAACAACGCTGATTCTTCTGATATACCTCTCATGGATCTCCCTTTAGAACAGTCGTATCTTTCAAATCAAATACATTACTCATGCCATCAACATGATTCCCATTCGACTTTTCACTAATATCCCAAATCATAAACAACGATCAAAACCAACGAAAAAACTTGTTAGGACAGCTCCTTTTGGAGCCAAAATGTGAAACTCATAATCTCTGTTTATTATAAAATGGATCATCGACAACAAATAGACGAGAATAGTATATTATGCGGTTCTAGTTCATTACGAAGGCAGTGCATGAATACAATGGATAGCAGAATGTGTCTGAAACATGATATAGATTATTATTTACTTAAATGAACTACGAGTTTTAGTAGTTAACATATGTATTGATTTGGTCATTAGCAGTAGTTTGAAAATACCTCCGACATCAGTTGCTATGAGAACGTACTCAATAATTTTTGATCCCAATTGCTAAGATTGGTAGTGAGGGGAGGGGGGTACAGTGAATAGTCGGACGACAAAATAGATTTTCGAGATACAAACCCATATCGCAGCTAGCATTGAAGCTACTATGGTTCTGCATTTAACTGTATCTTGAATGCCATTCTATAGCGAGTATGTAGTAAATAGCAGGTACCACAACGTACGTAAAATAGGTGAATATCATTAATAGTAAGGTGCACAGAAAGCAAGGTTCGAGCAAAAAATTTTTTTCTCGACGTTTACCATACCATTCGATAGAGAACTTAAAGGGAAGCAAGAATATGTGTTTCCTAAATTTTTTTAAGGCTTCTATCAATTCGAAAAATCGAAAAAACTTGATTTTTCGCCTATTTTTTTAAGATTGAGATTTCCAAGTTTAGTGACAACTTGGACAATTTAAACTGCCATATTCTTATTCAACTTTGAAAATTGAATTAGAAAATGGCTTGAAAATCGTTTCAGATATAAATGCCTATCTACCAAGGCTGTCGAAAGCGAAGCGACCAAATTTCCTCCATCCATTCTTGCAAACTTTTCAGGAATTTTTCTTAAGATGCGAGAGCCAATATTTTGACATGACTAGACTCGGTAGATGCTTTTCTCCAAAAGTATACGTGCAGTTTTTTGAAATTCCTTTCCATTGCTGAGAAAATCAATAATTTCAAAATTGGTTGTAAAAGGTTACAGAACTGCACTCGTATCTCACAATTTTGACTATCAAAAATTGGTTTTCGAACGGCATAAACATGGCATTCGGAATCAGCATAAAAACCTGTATCAAATAGCATACATTTTATCAAAAAACATTTTCTCTCAAAATTCGACGGGGGGGGGAGGGGGCGAGGGAGACCACAACCCAAAATTCAGTACAAAAGAGTTGAGAGGATGTACGGTCGAATTTTTGAGGAAAAATATTTGTTGATAAAATGTATGCTATTTAATGTAGTTTTTTACGCTGATTCCGAGTATAATGTTTATTTCGTTCGAAAAAAGCAGTCATCCTATTACACAATGTCGTAGATTCCGGACTTAAGTCCGCCTCACGAATCAATTTCATCAATTCCAGGAATTCCCAAATTACAATCTCTAATATTAGTCAACCATCTCTTATCCATCTAGTGATAACTAGATTCCGGAATTGAGTGAAAGCGGAATCGATGGGAATTGTTAGGAATTCGTAGGAATTCCGTTCAAGTCCCGGAATTTCGTACCAGAATTGAGTAGAATGAAGAGGAATAATAGTTATGAATGCTTCTAAGCAGTGGTAATTCCGGAATTGGAAGGAATTCTTAGGAATTGCGATTGCGCTGAATTTCCAGAATTCCGGAATTGATGGAATTGATTCCGTGAGTAGAACTGATTCCACAATGTGCAATATCGCCAAATAGGATGTATTCTCTCATGTTCTTTTATTTTTGGGTATTTTTGGATGACAATCGGGAACCGCGATTAGCATTTGAAAATGGTCAAAATTTTTATAACGTTTTCACGCATTTTTCAATATTTTTGTCTTCGTCAGTAAATTCTCGCTAACATGAGACCGAGCAGGATTTGATATAGGATCCAGGCCGATCCTTTCTTGTTATGTCAAACGATGAACAGTATCAAATTCAATGAAATTAAAATCTCTTTGTTTTAAAGGAAGAATATTTGTCAACAGTTTTAAAAATAGTTTTGAATGTTTCAGTAAAGGTATGTATGCTCTTCGTCAAAACGTACTTCATCGAAAGTACCTTTTGGCCACGGAGGGCGGTCCAAAGGTGTAGGTGAGGGCAAAATGAGTTGACCTCTTCGTGTTGAACAAACCTACATAAGAATTAAAGGGCTCGCAACAGTCTAAAGCGTCCTAAGAGGCTTTCGACGAAATGCTTTTCGGCAAAAAGGGTTACAATCTCAGTAAATTCGTTCGGAGAAAAAATGTATCACTTTGTTCGAGTATCATGATAGAAGGCGCACTATCTCTTTGAACGTAATAATAGTTTGCTTTTTATTTGTTCATTCATTTATAGTCAATCTTTATTTTCCATTGAATATAGGATTGGCACAGCATAGTAAGACTGTTGCTGGTGGATACGGATTAGGTAGTGCCACCAATGAGTTCCGCTTTCCTTATGGTCTCGTCGTCGACAATGATCAAACAATAGTCATCGCTGACTCGGGCAATAACCGTATCATCCAATGGAAACCGGGTGATAAGAGTGGTAAAGTGATAGCTGGTGGCAATGACCAAGGGAAACAATTGAATCAGTTAAATTTTCCAACCGATGTGCTGATTGACAAGGAGTCTAATAGTCTCATTATCTGTGATCGAGGAAATAAACGAGTCGTACGATGGTCCCATGATGACAACACCACTGGGGGAGAAATACTCCTCGAAAACATCGCATGTTGGGGGTTAGGCATGGATGATCACAGAGGTCTCTATATCTCTGATATCGAAAAACATGAAGTAAGACGATATCAAATGGGAGAGAAGAATGGAACTGTTGTAGCTGGCGGCTATGGGCGTGGTGCTGGTCTTAATCAACTCAACAAGCCGACCTACATCTTTGTCGATCAACAACAGAATGTGTACGTGTCAGACACATGGAATCATCGTGTGATGAAATGGACTAAAGATGCAACAGAAGGAATTGTTGTCGTTCGGGGATTTCCTCGAGGACTGTTCGTCGATACGATGGAGACCATCTATGTGGCAGACTATGGGAATCATCGAGTTATGTGTTGGCCTAAAGGAGCGACAAAGGGCACTGTCATTGTGGGTGAAGATAGTAAAGAAGAAGACGCAAGTGAGTTGTATCGTCCTTGGGGTTTGTCCTTCGATCAACAAGGCCAACTCTATGTCGCCGATCATTCAGGTCATCGAATACAACGCTTTCCTCTCCAAATGACTAATTAACATCACTCTTTTATTAAACTTTCCATGAAGGACATAACGATCGATAAAAAAGAAATATCCATTCAAGGAAGAATGAGTTTCACTTCTATTCTATTCGCGCGCGCGATGAGGCATTACTCTAGTAGTGCTACGACAGCGGGAAGGCAACGCATGCATGGATCAGACTGAAATGTACAACACATGTAAATTAGCTCAAACTACCAAAATCTATTTTCTAGCCCTGTTCTAAGTTCGATTCAGAAAAATTTTTAATTGACAGATAGAAAAAGATTTCTCTCTACCATTTGACACTAATTTCATTGTTCCCTGTTAAAAGATGACAAAATACGAGCTTCTATTTTAAGACCCCTAACAAAAAAGTCTATTCTCATTTATCCCACAGTGAGATTAATGAGAACCGGTAACAAAGCACTCGGAAAAAATAGCGTAGCTACGTTATCCGAAGAGATTTTTGAAAATTTGATTTGACGCTCTTGTAGAGGAATATTTTCTCGATATATTGATTTCCGAAACATTTTTGATATCTTGTCTTGAAAAATGGTCGAGATTTAAGCTTCACAAGAGAGAACTTTGAAAATATATTCTCATTCATCACAGTCGATTCTATACAAAGAAATTCACTTTACTGAAGTGATAACTTGAGTCCTTTTTGTCAAAGCGGGATAAATAGGATCTTGGACACGAAAAAGCTTGTCCCAGAGGATACTATTCTCTCTTCTGTCTCAGGGGTCTGCTCGGTTATCTGTTCACGCCCATTTGTCATTTGTGTTTCTCATTCTCTCTTCTCTCCCTGCTCCTTCAACAGATTTATTCGTAATCTGTAGCCATTATCTTTGCCCTTTGTCTGCTTTCTTATCTCATCGGTGGCTTTTTTCCTTCGAGTCACTTTATTTGCCTGCAATTTTATCGTATATGCGAAGGCGCCCAGTAACTACAGGCCTGATTTCTCTATGTCGAAGTGAAAGTGAGCATGTCGCTGTAGGGGGCTCACTGACTTCTACTTACAATACTTCTTTTTGTTTTGTTTATTTCAGATATTGAGTTCTTTTTCTTTGCTCGCGTTCGTTCGTCATTCGTGTTCTTGCTTTATCAACCTCGTCACTTTGCCAGCTTCTACTGTGGCCGACGGCCTACTGTATTCTTCACTTGACAATCCTATTATTCATGAGAACTTTTTGATCTTTGCCCACTTGGTCTACCAGGCCGACACCTTTCGCTTGGTTTTCTGAAGATGAATGGGCCGGCCGATCAGAGAAACGCTAGCAAAAATCATGGCGAACAGGTTCTTTCAACCTTCTTGGTTTCTTTTCTTCTTTTTCTACTGTAGGTTTTGTCTCGTATTGTGTCCAAACTCTTTCACGTATATCTTCGACTATCTCCTTTCATCATGTACAGATTCGCTTCATGATCAGCCCATCATCGTTCGTCTACTATCTCTGTCTATTGCACTTTGACTATGAAAACAAGGTCTTTCTTTCTGTTAACTCGAAAGTAGGTAGAGCGGTGTGAGCGAGAATCTCACAACAGTAGGGGAATGAGTAGGCGTCTTCACCGAAAGCTTTTTGTTGGTCTGTTTTCTTTGTTTCAAATTCTGGCTTGTCTTCCTACTCTCGGAGAATTCGTTCACCTTCTTCGTCCCCAGCATCTGTTGACCTTTCACTCTGCGGGCCTCTTCAAGTGTATTTTTTGTCTGCCTGGTCTCTGTTCTATGTCCACTATCCAGGTTTGCTCCTCACCAGTCGTCTTCCAACTCACTTTTTGCCTCGTCCAGCCTCATCTTTGCCCGGGATGTATCGCGTCCCATTTATCTTTCCCATATGCTTCCTTTACTAACTACATCAAGAATAGAGTACTGTGGGACAGTCTCGAATCCCAAAAAATCCTGTTTGTCCTATCCCGCGGGACAATCGGAACTGTTCCCAAAAATTTTCGGGACAGGACAAATGGGATTCGGCACACAAGAAAGTTTGTCCCACAGATCTCTAATCAAGAATCTTCCCAGGTCTAGCATTACGACGACCAGATACGACCGTACGCAGCCGTTTACGACGCCGTATACGACTAAAATACGGCCGTAAATCACCGTGCCGTACACGACGACTTACGGCCGTATACGATGCACTATCGTATACTGTTATGGACCAATCAAAATTCAGTAGGACTTTTCTTGCTGATTATAAGGACAACACATAGTCATGCTCGGACCGATTCTAGGGTTATCGAGGTCGCTCGATCAAATGAGGGGTATATGTATAGGGCCCCTCCTTATCTATAGCTAATAATTCGAATCTCGTAATCTGATTGGTCAATTAAAATGGGCCAATGAGATTTGAGGGTCACTTGTGGGTTTTGTTATGAAGATAGTTATTAATGATGTTTGAGGGTGACTATTCATTCTTGTTATCAAAGCAGCTATTAATCACGTTTGGGTCGATCCTACGGCACCGAGAGTTCTCTTCGAAATTACCTAGATATGAGTAGCTCTGGCTTTCGTATTGTTGAGAAATCGGATTCAGTGATGTGAGTCGTGAATTGGGATAGATCGCGAATCCTTTAGAGTGGCTTTAGTTTGTCGACAGCCAGAAAGAATTGCTGTTTGCACTGACGACTTACGATCGGTGTAATATGAAAAAGACTGTAAAAATCTGATTGTAATTGGATATTTAATGCATGTTACTCCTACCTGTGCTATGACTCGAATGAACTGTAACCTGTGGCGCATTCAGATATATATGGTAGACAATGTCTCAGAAAGACTGAAAAAGTTCGACTTTTCTATCGAATTGTTGATACACAAAAATGGATTTCAATCCAAAAAATAATGGTCCTCTATCAGATCAGTTACAGTGGACAGAGACGGTGCGTTGCCATATTTTCCAATGAACGTATGCAGCCGCCGTATTGCTACGAAAGTCGTTCACTACGATTTTTTACGGTCATTGTTTACGATGGCCGTAAAGCATTGTGTACGGTCGCTGTGTGCGGCTACCATATACAGCCAACTGACACGTTGTCTTACGACATTTTATCACGCTAACGTAGACAGACACCGTATTGCTACGATAGTCGTTCACGGCGACATTCTACGGTCATCGTTTACAATGGCCATAATATGTTGTAAAGCAGCATCTACGACTGTTGTAAACGGTTACCGCGAACAGCTGAAGTATATGATGTCTAACGGTGTTTGCCGAGCAAAGTATACAGTCGCCGTGTTGTTACGCTAGTGATTTACGGTGACCTTTTACGAGCGTTGTTTACAGTGGTTGTAATATGCCGTAAAGTATCGTTTACTATTGCTGTAGACGACTACCGTAAACAGCCGCCGTTATCCATCGTGATTGGTTAGTGTACAGCAGTGTACGGCGGACCATGGTTGACCTGGGTTCCTCTATATCTTATTCTGAATGTAAGTAAATAGGTGAAGGGGTTGGCATTCATTCCAAATGGTTTTGGTTTATTCTCTTTATTTCAGATTTTCGACCCGTTTTTCTCATCTGTCCCAGATCATCTGTTCCTTTCGCGACATGAATCTTTCCTCGCTCATAGTCCCTTCTTTCCCATTTCACTTCATTTGCCCCTTCTTTCTTCTTCAGTCAGCTCACGAGAGAATATATCCAACTGTCAAATCACTTTTGGGCCGAGCATGTGGGCAAACGATAGACATCAGTGAGTTATTAAATGTCCTAGAATGGTTTGATTTTCCAGCCTTCTGTTGACGAGTTATGGATCTTTTACTCGATGTTGGCTTAGATTTTTCTGAGCACCTGAATGATCGAATTTCAAATTGAAATTTTGCCCATAGATAGGCTTTATAAGCACTAGAAACTCCCCAAAGTTTGAGCCGGAGCGAACGCATCCTTATCGAAATATCAACTTGTCATGAAAATGTCTCTATTTTGAATCACAGCTCAAAACAGGCGTTTCTTTAAAGTGTGCATATCTCGATAAGGATGCATTCATTATGGCTCAAACTGTGGAGAATGTTTGGTGCTTTGGAGGTCTATCTATGGACAAAATTTCAGTTTGAAACTCGATCATTCAGGTACTCAGAAGAATCTTATGCCCAAAAGCTAAAATTGTGTAAAACACCCATAATTTGTCAACAGAAGGCTGGAAAACCAAACCATTCTAGGACATTTAATAACTCACTGAGGTCTATCGTTTGTTCACATTGTCGATCCAAAAGCGATTTGACAGTTGGATATGTTCCCTCATTAGATATATATATTTGATCAATAAAACATCATCCAAAGGATAAGTCGAGTTGTCAAAGGACTGTTATATGTTAGTCATCTATGAGATAAAATATGGACTGCCAGTTATTCGTTCGCTTAATATTTCGCAACGACCAATCAGTGCCTTATGTCGCTTCGATCTTCGACTTCGGCTTCGATCGATTCTCATTACCCTCAGAAGTTTACAACGCTTTAGTACACAGTCTATACTTTTCGGATATGAGGTCGATTGGTTCTTTTATCGTTGTTCTTATTATACTTTTTTTTGAATATGAGATGTATAGTCATTTTACAATTTGCTGTCACGCGAGATTAAACGACAGCCTTGCTACTTAACAACTCAATTAAAATCGATTGGGTTGGTGTTGAATGAAAGTCAATTAACCCTTTATCTCCATATCGGTTTCATAGGATGTAGAGATAATAGGAGTATTAAGAAAGAATGTTAATGTTCCCAGTACACTAACAAAATAAAAAGATCACCCAAACTCTTTTTCTTATGCGCAGGGTGCTTTGGCTATTCCATTGGCCATTGGAGGGGCGGAAGGGGATAAAGGATTAAGAGAATACATCCCATTCCGCGATGTTGAACATTCCGGAATCAGTTCCCGTCCCGGAATCTATTCCACCGATTCCGGAACTAAGTTCAACCACCCCACAATCCGGTTCCTGAATCGCTCAGCCTTCATATCCCTCTCATCGGCTCAGACTTATAACTGGAGGGTACGGGTATGGGTGGGTGTGAGTGTGGGTGTGGAGTGTGGGTATGCGTGTGAGTGTAGGTGAGGATATCTTCTCATCACACACACTCACACCCACACCCTCACCCACATCCACACCCTCACCCACACCCGCACCCTCACTCACACCCGCATTCACACTCACACCCACACCCTCATTACATCGGTAAAGATTGAGAGAATAAAAACACAAGTTGTAATTCCGGAATTAGACGGAATTGGACGGAATTCCTACCAATTTCCAGCGATTCCGATGTTGATTAATTGAGGAATTCCTAGGAACTGTTGCGGACTCAGTGTATATTCGGTTTCGGAATCGCGGGAAACGATTTCGGGATCGGAACTGGTTCCGCAATGTTCAACTTTGCGGAATAGGATGACTGCTCAGGATTAAGGAGAAGTACAGCTGCCAAGAACGATGAAAAAGTTGTACCAATTCTTGTTAATAAAAAATATGGAATACCACTTTGAAAATTGGATTGTTACGCTAAATGTCACGCGAGACGTTTTTTTTACTTTGTTTGACGTATAACTCTCTTAAAGTATGGCAGCATGAGATGAAATTTTGGTCATTTTATTCTCTCATTGTGTTCAACTACTACTAAAAATAACTGTCTCAGAAAACCTATAGTTCATGAGAAAAAGAAAACTTAGTGTCAAT
>CAJNOL010005021.1:0-12960 GCA_905250125.1 Rotaria sordida
GGGGGGAGGGGTAAATCAAGAAAATGCTAATTTTTTTCGCAAACTCAAAGTGAAAATTTTTTTGATAATAGTCCATCATTTTGTTCCAACATCAACTTCCATAAGTTTCATCTGGATCCCATACTCGAAAGTCGAGATTAAGCATACTGAAAAATCCTGGTTGCGCCACCGTCTATATTATTCTTTTTAGTTTCAGTCAATCATCCGAAATATCGTAAGTTTTGTTACAACATTTGTTTAAATGAAAATTAATTTTATTTGCATGTTTTAGGTCACTGTTCTTAGCAGGAGGTAAGTGATATTAAAATATTTTTTTATCGCATTAGAAAAATATTTTATTTAATCTATTTATTTTCGAATCAATCAATATGTAGCTGGTATGTTTTGTTAAAATATCTGTTTATATGAAAACTATTTGTTTTTTATGTGTTAGGTCAATTTTGTTAGTAGAAAGTTATTAATACTGAACTATTTCCTACAACCATAGATACATATTCTTTTTCATTATTTTTAGTTTTCAAACGAATCAATATGAACATGGTAACTGTTCTTCCAATATCTGCCCCAATGAAAAGTAATTTTTTTTCTGTTTTAGATCACTGTTCTGAGAGGAAAGTAAGTCATATTGAATTATTTCTGTGAGCGTATATTAATATCTTTCTATTCTTTTTAATTTCAGTCAATCGTCATAAACATTGTAAATTGTGTTACAATATTTGTTTAAATGAAAATGAATTTTTTTAATGTTTAAGATGAATGTTCTTCGTTGAAAGTAACTGATGTTGAACTTTTTCTTATAAGTATGCATAAATATTTTTTTTTATTGTTTTTAGTTTCAAGTCAAACAGTATAAACAGCATAAGTGGTATTCCAATATCTGCTTGAATTAAAACTCTTTGTTTTTGGATCAATGTTGTTTGTAGAAAGTAAGTGATATTTGACCGTTTCTTACGACCATTGGGAAATATTCTATTTTATTCTTTTTAGTATCAAATCAACCACGATGAACACGATAAGTGTTGTTAAAGTATGTGTTTAAAGGGAAACTAATTGCTTTTTATGTTTTAGATGAATCTTCTTAGCAAAAAGTAGGTGATATCGAACTATACTTACTCAAACAGGACGCTAAATTTGAACGATGTTGAAGAATCTTTTATGAGTATTATATTGATTATTATTTACTAGTTCTAATTTTTTCTTTACTGAGATGCGGCTTTCCAACGTCTTCTACGAATCAATATGGCTACGATTATCAAATGAAGTTCTGATGCATATAGTAGGTGAGTGTGTTCTTTAGTTTCTTTTTAATTTTAATTTTAATTGTATTTTTTTCATGTGAAGATTGATTCGTGTCAAGCAGCGCCTTCAATAAATTAAATTAATGATAACTTTTCAACGTAAGAGGAAGTACTACATTAGCATTATTAGTAATGTCTTCAATCAGAAAACACTATTCTCCTAGTTAGTTACTGTTTTCTTCGTTTAGATTTGGACAGACAACTTCTTCAAAGCATACAAATGGTCGTTTAAATGAAATCTGCTCGTTCTGTTTAAACCGAACTCAACAACATGGTCAACCACTAATATTACTTTAAGTGAGTGAAGGTTTTGTACAATTTTATAGACGATAGTGGTAAATAAATCAAGAACAGGATCGCCAAACAGTTATGACTGTACAGAGTGCTATTTTAATACTACCAAAAGTTCAAGATGTCGTAAAAGTTTAGATGAGCGTAATAACATCACGGAAAAACCATACGATAATTTTATTGTAGCATTTTAGGAGGCTTTCCAGCTTTTCATTAGACTCATACAAAAGTAGAGTATCTCATGAAATCGTCATGAACATTTCTTTTGCTCTTATAGAGGATCTTGCAATCAGTTCTGACAAAGTCCTGATGAAATCCTAGGAAGTTTCTTTGTGAGACATGTGGATTTGGAGGCTCTTGGTTAAATTGGTTTGAAGCGACCAATTACAGTCCTTTTTTTAAATTGCTCAGTTTTCTTGCGACTTAGTTATTCTATATACATTACTTCGCAGCTTAATAACTATAATTGAGGCCCATTATCCCTCACATATACCTTTTCATAAATCCTTAGGTTGGTTGAAGAAGTTAATCTACCCACTCATATACTTTTGCGTAAACCCTTGAGTCAGTTGAAGAGGTTCATCAACCCACTCATATACCTTTGCGTGAACCCTTGAGTCAGTTGAAGAGATCCATCAACCCACCCACATGCCGTTTCATAAACCTTTAGGCCAGTTGAAGAAGTTAATCAACCCACTCATAAACCTTTGCATAAACCCTTGGGTCAGTTGAAGAGATCCATCAACCCACTCACATACCTTTTCACAAACCCTCGGATCAGTTGAAGAGGTTGATCAACCCATTCATGTATCTTTCCACGAACCTTTTCAACCATTCATGATCTTGATAAACGTTTCGAAATAAATTTTCTGAACCTCAACTTTGGGTATCGTATTTTCATCAACCCTGTCTAAGTGGGTTTTTGATGATCTTATGAGAAGGTTTATCATCCTCATCAACCTTTTCAAAGGGTTTATGAAAATGCAACGTATAGCGAACCCTTTAAAGGTTTATGGACTTTATCAACCCTTTGATAAACGCTATAGAGTGAGTTTTTGCGACTCATAAACTCCATGTTCATCCCTTTTTTTAGGGTTTGTGAGTCCTTAATAAACCCTTCAGAAGGGTTTGCTATACGTTGCACTTTCATAAACCTTTTTTTCGTTTTTTATTCTACGGATTTTTTTTCAGTGTAATAATATATTTTGCCCCTATCTTTTTGTGTACTCAAAAAGTGAGTACACTACTAAAATCGGTCAGTGTGTCCGGCCGTCCGGCCGTTTATTCGATAACTTTTGAAAGGAGAGTCCGATTGGGATGAAATTTTCTACACAGTTCAGTCTTGACAATATCTCGGTCGAGTTCGAAGATGAGCATGATTGGCCCACCCATTCCTGAGTTATTGGAAAAATAGTCATTTTTCCCTATGGCTTCCCATAGGAAAATCGACTTGTCCTCACTTTCGTAAAAAAACTCTTAGTATTATATTCAAATAAAACTTTAACTATTATATGCCATTCGATAGAGAATTTCACGAGCTACAAAATGATATATAAAACATAAAGAAACGAGAAGGCTAATTTATCTATTGCAAAGATAATTCAGCAAGCATTAGTTCTGTTTGTGTCTACTCTCTAACTGGTCCACAATTAGAGCAGTCTTTCGATCACAGAGATGATAGTTCGAGGTTTTTTGGGGCGGAGAACTCAAATCTGAGCTCCATTTACCTCGAAATCCTATTGGTCGAACAGTAACCAATAGAAATCCAGTTATAGGAAAAACGATTTTTCTAAGGTAAATGAAGGTGAAGAGTTCAAATCTGAGCTGTATTCATCTCTAAATCCTATTGGTTGAGCAGTAGCCAATAGAAATCAAGTGTTTATGGAACAATTTTGCCAGGATAACTTTTACGTCCACACATTCTAGGATGACTCATCTGTCCCATTCACTTTTTGAAGTACACATAACTCTCTGATTTAAATCCGAGGTTTCCGCATTTATTTATTTATTGTTTCTGTTTTTTCTGTTTCCCCCCTTTTTTCTTATTTTGATTTTTTACTTATTAACCTAGCTGTTATTTTTTCTTTTTTGTGCTTAACAACATTTTTGTGCAGAGCCCTGATGAGTGTTTCTATTTATAAATAAATAACACGAAACGCGTCGGCGAAGCTAAATTCTGCATTTATTTGACGATTTTTATATAAGCACATCACTTATATTTGAAACATTATTTCCAGAAGATAATCGGTTGCTGAAAAGCAAAAGTTGAGATCAGCAGATTGATTTGTATTTTAGATATACAAGTTGGTCTGTTATACAATTGATTTACAAAAATTATCCAAAGGATTATAGAAATAATTGTGATTCTCTTGCAATATATTGATGGAAGTTTAATTGAAAGTTTTTCTTAGCTTTCAATTGAACTCTCTCTGAATTTTGTAGGTTAGAATTGAATTGCAGCATTTTAAAATTTAATAGCCGAACTTACCTGATGAAGACCCTTAAGCAAGGTCGAAACCGGTCGTAAGTATAGCTTGTGCTATTAAAAGAAATTCAAAATTATACACACCCACACTTCATACTTGTTCACTTTTCTTGTTTCTTTCCTTTCTTTGTAAATATTCACTTTGAACTAAGAAATATATCAATGTATTATCTATTCTAGATATATACTACAAAACAAAATATCTACAAACAATAACCCTCAAATTGCAAACAAAATACACCAGCAATCGCTACAAGTATTTCACATCTATGAAAAACAAATCAACATTCATCCACCCAAATTCTCCCAATATTTCAATACATTATTTATTCACAACCAACATCAACCATAGTCCACATGATCATACTACATTACAATGAACACATGGAACAATGAAAATGATACTAATATCAAACAATTGTTATTCATCGCCATGATTATTACAGATCCAACAACAACAGAACCGACTGCAATCAATATCCTAACAAATCAACATCAACCACAATCGAACCGTAAACAACATGCTACAGCAATATGAAAACGAGAAGCCCATACGGTAATAACATCAACGGAGACAGAGACTACACCAAATATTGACTAAAGCCACGGCAAAAAACGACAGCGACATCAATGACCAACACATCGCTCCTTCTGACAAGACCAAATCACATCAACAATGATAATCCCATATCAAGAACAAAACCAACAACAACATCAGTAGTAATAAAAAGTCACAAGACGCCGACCACCACACTATTACGGTCGCAAAGACAGATCATCGCGACGATACATACAATAACAATGTCATAAAGCACAAAAAGAGTATCCCGATATTCGGCTCAACCCACATCCAAACGATATACTAGTCCACCTTAAAAGTCTTCGCCAATTGACAATTGATTACTTTAGCAGTAATCGAAACCCGTGTCTTGCTAGCTTTTAGATTTGACTTCATATTAGAATGTCATATCTGTAACACACCCACACCCACACCCACACCCACACCCATACCCACACTCATACCCACACCCACACCCACACCCTGATAATTGATTACTTTAGCGGTAATCGAAACCGGTCTTGCTAGCTTTTGGTAATAGACTTTTTATTAAAAGTCAACTCTATTCAACACACCCAATAAATGGAGAATCTCTTACACGTTCATTAGAAGTTTCTACTCTTGAAACTCCTTGATGATAAAATTCTTAAGATGGAGCAAAAGTTTGAAAGTCTATTCAATAGACCTTCAACATTGTCAAGTCTTAGTAGGAGAATTCAAATTTCAATATCTTAAGCAATTGATAATTGATTACTTTAGCGGTAATCGAAACCGGTCTTGCTAGCTCTTGATAATAGACTTTTTATTAAAAGTCAACTCTATTCAACACACCCACATCCACACTCACCCACACTCACACTCACACCCACACCCACTTCATCCTCAACATTTCTTCTGATTAGATTCCTTTAATAAAGCGAGTTGCTAAGTGAGTATTTGTTAACACAGAAGAGAAAGCCACATGTGAACATGTCTTTCGTTCTTTATTGGACAACTCCAAGGTGATCATTTCTCGTTCTTTTTTCCTACCTTTCTTGCAATACACTCACCTACTAAATAAAAATGAATGTTAGAAAAAGAAAAATAAGACACATGCTTTTTTAACGACACTTGTTGCTCCTACATATTACCTACGACAACTATTTCGCTATGGAATTAATTATAGTCGCAACTCTCTTTGTAATCGTTATTACTCTGATATACATCTATTTGAAACGTGCTTACTCTCCATCACCTGGTGATCTACCAGGAGTGAAACCGCATATATTTTTTGGTAATCTAATAAATTCTGGTATATGGACAGGTGAATCAGCATTTCATCAAGTCTTACTCGATTATCAACATCATTTTGGTGACAAATTCCAATATTGGTTGGGTTCGCATCGATGTTTAGTTTTCTGTAGAATAGAACATGCACAAACAATATTTGCCGATCGTTATACTTTCGACAACTCACCATTAAACAATTCAAACTTTGATCTTTTTTGTCCAAATAGTCTTTTACTGTTGACTGGTGCTAAATGGAAACGACATATGCGAATTTTGTTACCGATGTTGAAACTAGCAAAGATTATCGGTCATTTAGAGACGATTGTTCAATGTGCTGATCGTTTTATTGATCAAAATCTTCATTCTGGTCAAATTCATCGAGATTTACTCTCATGCTGTGAATCACTTACAATGAATGTCATCGGATTCGTTGCATTCGGCTGCGATTTCGATATCCATGCTAATTCACAAATAAAAAAAGCTGTACATGATTTTGAATCCTATGTCAGGTGGCTATCGCCATTACCCTGGATATTTCGATGGTTAGGAAAAATCTATTTGAAATATAATTGGAAATATCAACGTGCCTCTCGATTGTTTCATGGATTGGCACAAAAGTTGGTCGAAGAAGAACAAAACAAACAAAGTGAAATGGAAAATGAACCACCGAAGAATCTCATTGCTGCATTGGTTTCATCATTGAATGAAGAAGCCAACGATGAACAAGTTTCATCTGGTCTAACAAGTGCAGAGATTTTCGATGAAATTTTGACGATGATCCTATTTGGATATGAAGGGATGCCACCTGCTCTATTATGGTTCATATTTTTCGCAAGTAAAAATCCTCAAGTGCAACAAAAGATGAAAGAGGAATTGCGTGAACATCATCTTCTGATGACAAATAATCTCAAATGTGTACCACCACTAACGGCAAACAATTTATCTTCACTAACCTATTGTGAATGTGTGATAAAAGAGGTTGGTTTTGTTTCAAAATGTTATGTTATTTTTGTAAAATTCATCTCTGTATGCAGGTTTTACGTTTGGCTCCTGTCATTGAATATACAATCCGTATAGCAACTTGTGACACCATCGTTGATGATGTGAAGATTCATCGTGGTCAAAATGTTTTTATTCCTTTGCATAACATCAATACTGATGCTCGCTATTGGCATCATGCTGATCCTCAACAATTTGTACCAGAAAGGTTTCTGGCTGAAGATAAAAATCATCATCCATTAGCGATGATTCCATTCGGTGGTGGACATCGAGCATGTGTCGGAGAAAAATTAGCTTGGCTTCAGTTGAAAACAATCATTGTTCGAATGATGCAACGTGGTATCACATTCGAAGATACGCCAGAAAACGTCGGCGGTTTCGACGGACGCATCACCTGCTTCCCAAAAAACGTGGTAGTGCGTGTGCGCTTCGATTGACTTGAATATTTCACGCTAATGAGACTAGAACTGCAGATAGCAAGCTGCCCAATTTTTCTTGAATACTTATTATCTTGTGTAGATGCTTGCTTATTGATTTGCATGAAAGTTATTATGATGCTCTAATAGATAGCAGAATTTATACGCTAAGGGTGTGGGTGTGAGGTATGAATGTGGGTGGGTGTGGGGTATCGGTGTGTGGGTTGGGTGTGGGTGTGAGGTATGGATGTGGGTGGATGTGGGTGTGAGGTATGGATGTGGGTGGGTGGGTGTGGGTGTGAGGTATGGATGTAGGTGGGTGTGGGTGCCCTAGTTTCAATCCTGTTCATTCCTTGAGAAACCTTGAAAGGATCTTTTAGGATCCTGAATCTTAAGGATCTTGTCAAGTTTTTATTCAGGATCCTGTTTCAAATCCTTAGTATTTCCTGTCTTCAGGATTTTTAAGGTAAAACAAGATCCTGTTCAGGATTTCTTTAAGTTCCTGCTCAGATATTTTTTTGAATTGAGAATACAGGATCCTATTAGGATTTTCTCAAGGATCTATCAAGGATCCTCTCAGGATAATGAGAGAGGATTTTGTCAAGATTGTATCGAGTTCTCGTCAAGATCTAGGCCAAATCTTTGTATCAGGATCCTGTCAAGAGTGATAGCCACAACAGACGAGGATCCTGGCAAGAAAATAATAAGATCCGTCAGAATATGAAACCGGCTAATCCCGCAACGCTTCAATCAGAATCTTGTTCAGAACTTTTCCAAGAATATGCGTTTTCAAAACTTGCAAGACAATGCCAATTCTAATCACGATCTTGATAAGAACATGTAAAGGATTTAGCAGAGATCTTTACAGGTCACTGCTTAGTGTACTCAGCCATGCCAATTTCTTGAGATAGCCTTGAAGGATCTTTTAGAATCATAAATCTCACGCATCCTGTCAGGTTTGTTTCAGGATTCTATCCAAGATTTGTTCATGTTCTTGCTCAGATTTTTTTCTGAATTGAGTTTGTACGATCTTACTAAGATTCACCGTTAATCCTATTCAGGAATCTGACAAAAATCATTAAGAAAATTTCATCAAGATTTCATTAGGTTTGGGTAAAGATCTGTTCTGGATCCTGGTATGAGGATTCTGCCAAGAGTTATAGTTATATCAGAGAAGGATCATATCAGGAATAAAACAAGATTGGTCACAGTTCTCAACTAAGAAATCCTGGCAAACTTTGACCAAGTACCTGAGCGGAACTGTTCAAGAACAGACGTTTCGAATACTTAGAAAATAAATACAAGTATCATCAGGATCTTGATAAGAAAATACAAAGAACTAGTAAAGATCTTTGCAGGTTTGTATTTAGAGACTATTCAAAATTTAATTTGCAGGATCCTATCAGGAACCTAATACGAATGAATGAAACGGTTCCGTGACGCTTTCAAGTAACAGAAGCTCAGGTTAGGATCCTTTCAAGATTTGTAAATCTAAAGGCTGCAACAGAATTTCAAATATCCATGTTCAGCAAAATTTCAATAAAAAAAATAGAAAAATTTTTAAGATGTTAATGTATTTTTGTTCGAAAGACGACAAAATTCCTAGAACTGAACAATCTAGTGGCATTTTTATCCTGATCTTGATGTGATTTTTTTCATACACTAATAGAAAGAATCTTAAAAATCTTAGAAAAAAATATTTTCTCAATCTCTTTTTAGTTTATATGAGTTGTTTTGAGATTCGGCTACAGCAATAAGTTCTTTTTTAAGCTTATGAGAAAAAGAAAATTGAAATTATTAAATTAGACTGTTGATTTGAACTTAGTCATGGTAAAATATTTTTTCTGTAAATATATAGTTTTAGTCAACAGCAAATCTTTCGACAAAAACTGCTTATACTTTTGATTATGTCTGAAAAAAAAATCGAAATATATTTTTTAAATAGAATTACATTCAAAAAAATTCAAAAGATATTTTTTTAATCGAATTGGAATAAAAAGAATTCAAAATATATTTTTAAATCGAATTGAAATTGAAAAACAATTCAAAAAATATTTTTAAATAGGATTAAATTAAAAAAAAGTTTAAAATATATTTTTTAAATAAAATTGAAATTAAAAAAAACAGCAACATGTCAGTGACTAAAAATATATGTAAAATGGTATCGAATTTTCAGAATTTTTTGAAATAATTTGTATTCAGATAGAATTTAAATAGAAGTTGAGATTAAGGTCAAAAATTAACATATTGAACGTTCAAGTGATATGGAATGACATGGCACATCCAGCTAGGTAAGCTGATCGGTATGTATACTGAAGGTCTAGAGATCGATACTCTTTGTGTTCATATATTTTCTGTTCTATTTAGAAAATCCTGCAAAGATCCTGCCAAGAAACTGATGACATCCTGAAGCAAACTTGATTCAATCCTACAAAGATCGTGTCAGGAAATTTGATAACATCTTGAATAAAGCCAAGTGAAAGCCTGAAGGATGTGATGAGGAATCTTTTTTTTTCCAATTTTGAATTATTGAAATCCTGAGAGGATCCTACAATTCCGTGGCTACACGCTCCTTTCAGGATTCAATAGTTTCCTGGCAATATCCTTATTTTCAAACAATGGTAATCTTGTTGATATCCTTGTTTTTTCCGATTTGAATCCTGATCGAAACCGGCTAAACCGTGGCTACACGCTTCTTTCAGGACTCAATGGTTTCCTGACACGATCCTTACTTTCAAGCAATGATAATCTTGTTGATATCCTTGTTTTTCCTGATTTAAATCCCGACAGGATCCTGCTAAATCGTGGCTACACGCTTCTTTCGGGATTTCGAGATTTCTTAGACGGAGCCTGATGTTCTAATAATAATAAACAGTTAAGAATCCTAATTGCTTCTTGATTCAAATCCTGTAAGGATCCTAATAAACCGTGGCTTCACGCATCTTTCAGGATTCAATCGTTTCCTCAGGAAAAAATGGCAAATCCTTCCAAGATCGTTATCTGATTTGCCGAAGATCTGCTACCGAAGTATCAAAGATTTTCCCTAGGGTGTGAGGTATGGATGTAGGTGGGTGTGGGGTATCGGTGTGTGGGTGGGGTGTGGGTGTGGGTGTAGGTGGGTGGGGTGGGTGTGGGTGTGGGGTTTGGCTGTGGGTGTCGGGTGTGAGTGTGGGGTGTGAGTGTGGGTGTGGGTGTGGGTGTGGGGTGTGAGTGTGGGTGTGGGTGTGGGTGTGGGTGTGGGTGTGGGTGTGGGTGTGGCTGGGTGTGGGGTGGGTATGGATTTGATAGTTCTTCGTATTTATATCCACATCTGCACCCATACTCACACTGTCACACTCACCTACACCCACACCCTATCTGCATACAAAAATGGCGGTGGTATCATGGACGATAGTCCAGATCGTATGCACCATAATATCAGATAGATTACCTTTCCCCTAGAATCGAGACAGTGCGGTCCTTGGAAATTTTCGATCGCAGCCAGTTTTCCTTTATATTTTGTAGTCATTTTGTAGCTATTATAAGGGTCTATCTGCACTTAAAAAATGGCGATGGCATCATGAGCGATACCCAAGATCGTATGAACCACACTATCAGAGAGATTGGCTTTCCCGCAGAGTCTGGACAGTGTGGTCCTTCGAAATTTTTGACCACAACATATTTTTCTTCATATTTTGTAGACATTTTGTAGCTCTCGAAAAGATCTATTATCTCTGAAAGTAGGAGATTCTTATAGTGAAGAGCCCTGATGAACCTATGAGCTGAATTATTGAATTAATAACACTAATGTCGTAGTTGGATATGCCGAGTAGAGGTCTAAGAAGATGCTCTAAAAGTGTTTCGGACGCTTTATTCTTCTATAGAGGAGGATGAAATTCAATTTGGGAAAGTGTTCTGAGTTGTTCTTTTTTTTTCTGGGCCATTTTGCATTCAAACCATGTCCCTTTTTTCTAGTAGAATTTTCAAAAAATACTCTGCGTTTTCGTATAACTGTTGTAAACCTCTATTGCTACATGGTCTCTGAAAAAATTGAATATAATATCTCGTTCAGTCGAGCTCTAAACGAGTCGAAGCGACGAGCGTTACTTATATTATTTCATTTATTAATGAGTTCTTAGTTTATCTTAATGAAAAAAAACACACTATATGAGTTCATTGATCTTTTTGATAGAAAGAAAAACTATTCAAGGAAGAAAAGAGAAGTTTTGAAAGATAAAATAACAAATCATGAACGAAATCTCTGTGTCCGTTTCGATCATCAATGTGATTCAAAGCACTTACGATGGTCTTTTTTAAAAGGACTCTATATTAGAATGCACTAGATTGTTAAGATTTTTGTTGACTACAGATCTATTTTTGCACTGTTTTCATCAAATTCATCCATTGATTGGTATCACTCGACTTTCTTCCTTTTCCTCATAGAAACTTCTTTCGATTGCGCGAATCATTCAAGTGTTACTATTAGTTTCTTCGTTTACATGTCGATGGATAAATACGATAAGTAATGAAGAGATAGCACTGTCTCTTATCGATGTTCTGTGTCATGTTCGAACCATCTTACGAGGAAACTTCCCCGAGTGATCAATCACTTTTTCATGGAAATATAAATGATTTTGTACAGCTTTTTACGCTGACTTTGAATATCAGAGCTATAGCAGCTCCTATGCCATAACTACTAAATTTCTTTTGGCAACGGTATTTTTCATCAGATTGAACTTCTAATCAGTCAATTATACGTGATTAACCAGAATATCCACAGGAACATTCTTTTTGACATTTCAACCTTAAGGGTGTGAGTGTGAGTGAGGCTTATCAGAAGACCAACAAATACACCCGCATCCACATCTGCAGCCTTTCTAGACTTGAGACTTTGTTCGTCATAGATTTCGATGATTAAGTTCTCATTAGATCTTTTCCGTGAAGATCTTTTTGTCTGTCTTTCTTTATGACAATCAGAACTAAGTGTATTTTCAACAGTGTAAAGGATGATATACTGCCATAGCTCTTCTAATCAATAGATACTGTAAACCTGAAGGTCTAGATTAAGTAGATGGACGGGTGAGTTGAACTTTGATAGAAGTGTTTTTTCCTTGTATGTCTGTCAGAAGATCGATTTCCCAGAGAGGTTTCCTCTGAATATATAATCAAATAGGTACGAGATCAGGATTAAAATCTTAACTAGGTGAAACAACAGCCGATCGAGATCGGAATCTATCGAGATAAGTATTTACATCAAGATGTATCTGGAAATATAGAAAGTCAATCAAAATTACTTGGGTTACAAATATTTTCTTGGTCTCTACATATCAGGACGAAGAGTTTCTCACCCCGAAGCAATCTTTCAACGTTATTATTCTATGCTCGCTAAGGGTGAGATCAGCTGTAATCGAGATTCAGAATATATTCGGGGATTTAGATCAACATCTGTGTGGGGACAATGATAATAGTTGTGCATATCAATTTCCTACTAACTAGGCTTTTTAGATCTTTTCAAGTACATTTGGATATTGTTTACGTATATTTAGTCTGAACTTTTCATGGCAATGCCTGGTACTTCTACCTGTCATATATATATATGACTTTCATTGGGTTTCATGGAATGTATCATTATTTCATGAAAGAAAATATGTTTTTTCTTCTAAA
>CAJNOL010005022.1:0-12958 GCA_905250125.1 Rotaria sordida
TTAATCGAACAAAAAACAGGACAATACAATGCTTTAGTATTCTCAATAGTTTATAAACACACACATATATACAAAAAAAACTCTTATATGTCCTTTTTATTTTCCTAAATCAATCTCGTTAGTTTACTATGAAAACAAAGAACAATATTTTTATTGCATAGCACCAGTAATGTTAAGTAATATTTGAGGACCATGTGGTAAATAGACGCTATTTCTTGATTTTGATAATTGATTTGCAATATCTTCAGTGGCTTCAATTCGTCGAAGTTCGATCAAATCTAACATGAATATTAAAACAAAGTTAGACAGGATAATAAAAGATATTCGAAAATTTACCATCACCAGCTTCATCTAAAACTTTGCCAATCAAATCAGCTGCACGAGTATCACCTTCTGCTGCAATAACATTTGCTCGACGACTTTGTTCCGTCTGTTTTTTTTTATCAAAAAAAAACAAACTCATACAAATTTTATTCTTATCGATTTACTTTTTCAACTAAAAACCGTTGTTTTCCAACATCTTGTTGTGCACCTTGTTTTAATTCAACAGCACTTGTGAATTCAGGTCTAAAACTTAAATGTGTCTAATTTAAAGAAAAAAAACAATATAATCAACTCGAGACTCTTTTTTATCGTATCTTATAATTGAAATATCATCAAGTAATAAACCAAATTGAGCAGCACGTTCTGTTAATAATTCATTATTACGTTGCGAAATAAGTGTGCGTTGTGTAATCAATTCAATAGCATCAAATTGAGACTTAGTACAACAGATTTTAAAACTTCATTAATAATCGATGATAAAACACGTTCTTCATAATCTAAACCCAAATTTGCAAAAAATTTTTGATAAAAGTTCAGCTCTTGGTCAATAAAGAATACGTAATGTTATATTAATTGTTTGTAAATCTAAAATAAAAATAATAAAATGTAATTTATGCATATTTCATTTATACGAAGAAAAAATATCGGAGACTTCCGGTTTTAAGTTTTATGAAATATCCTAAGATTGGTGAATGATGAGAGTGTAGAGGTGTAAACCGATCAGTTGAGTCGCCATCAATGACCGCAAAATTTTTTAAAATACCTCAGCCATATACATTCATTGATGTTTTAATAGACATCGTATTTACCTTCCTTTTTTCGCGAGCTTACATTTTCCTCATGTTCACCTCTCTCCTGAAGTTGACTGTTCTCTTCTAGCTTTTATATCTTTTATTTCTGTTATTGATGGAACAGATCGTGGTCGTGTACGAATATCAAATATAATTGGTCTATGAAGCCATGAAATCATAAAATGAGTTCCTTCTTCAATAACATCTAGTTTAACACCTTGAAAATGATCAAAAATAACATCTTGATGACCATCATCAACTAGAATATGTTTAAATTTAAAGAAAACAAGGTTTTTTTAATTTTTTCATTACTTACCATTATAAAGCATACAATTAATCACACCACCACCAATACCTAAACCAATATCAATTCTTCCTAAAACACTAAATTCTTCTATCGAAATAAAATATTATCTCAATATCTTACCAATATTATTAAATAAACGAGATGAATTTATTAGCAAATAGTTCCAGAAACAAAACGAAACCATATGAAAATTCTTCATATCTCTATCGATAGAAAAAGAAAATGCATCACTATTTAATCTATCTGTCTACTACAATAACAAACCAATGTAATAAAATACATAGAAAATGATTAAATAACAATAAACTTTGAAAGCAAAAAAAAATACATGCATACTTTTAAATAAATCGAAATCCACTTGAAAAAATATGAGCATCGGTTTTTTTAGACAAAACAAAAAAAAACAAAACGTGTATAAAGTTTAGCACCGTTCAGATATTGTTCATCATTGGATTTTACTGAATTTGATGTATTACTGTTCTTTGCTATTGCAGCGACAATTGCTTCGGGTGCTGGAACAGTCTATAAAGAAATTATTTATATCGTAGAAAAACAAAATTTTTTCAATTACTATAATTTGATTTTGTTGGAAAAAATTGTTGTGAAAACGATGCACCATCAAGACGAAAATCTTCAAGTTTTGGATTGATTTTTAGTTTTTGTCGAGAATATTTTAAAAATGCTCAGAATTTTTCTAAACCATATAATTGACCTAAATAGAAAAATTATTTTTGTTATTGACACTTCTCTTTTTTTGTGTAATCTATTTTATTACCAGCTTCATGATCACAAAGAGTTTCTTGTTGAAAATCTTCAAATACATGTTGATGAAAATGTTTTTCTATGCCATATGTATAAAATCGAAATAGATATTCAATATCATATCTATACATAAATAGTAATATTCAATTCTTTTCTCATTATTTTTCATAAAAACAATTCATTTATATCCCGATAATCAGTTTTAGTATCGTCAACAGCATATTGTTTAAATTCATTGTACATATGACGATTAACATTTTCACATAAGAAAAATGACTAAAAACGATAGAGTGTATTCATTTCCATTGATTGACCAGGACCAAGTTTAACACGTACTAGAAATTAGATCATTGCAGAAAACAAAATGTATTTTATTTGTAAATCAACATAACTTTAGATTATAAATATTTTCTATGAAATAATAAAGTTTGACGATTAGTGAAACTTAGTGTTTTTAATCATTGACGATTATTTTATTGCTTTTCAAATTTATCATGCAGATGAGAATGATAGTATTTATCAAAAAAACTCCATAAAAGAGTAAAATCTTTGTTTTTTTTTAAAATTATAGCGACAGACATATTCTCAATTATCTATTTAAATAAGAATATAAGTCTTTTTAGACTCTGATTTTTACTGGAGAGCAGTTTTCACTGTTGTTTTTAGATATGTTGACTCTTCTTTAGTCACTAAAAGACTCGTTTTTTATACGTTCAATTTAACATAATTTCAATCTTTTTTTTACTAGTAGCTTGTTTCTCTCGAAATATTGTAAATATGTACTGAACTAATAATCTGTTTTTCCTCTACAATCAACGTTTTTTTTTATTATCAAGACATTCTTGTTTATATTTAAGATAAACTTGTTGAATAAAACCATTTTGTTGTAAAAGTGTATGAGATGAATGTTGAACCATAAAAATCATATGAATTTGAATTATTTCCATGCCAATAATGTGAATCATTGTATGATGATGAATGATTGATCATAGAAATCTTGTTGTCGAGTTCTAAATAAGTAAAACTCATTCTATACTAATAATAATTGACATTCAATTGTTTGTATTAGGAACAAAAAATAAGAGAAAATTCGTCAAAAAAAAATGAAGCAACACAAGTTATTTTTTACTATATCCATTTACCTTACCCGTATTGAACGATAAGAAAGATGATCTTATTATCTGCAATAAGTAAAGTGAAAGCAAAACGTTTAGAAATGCAGTATTTTTGACTTCTTTTCTTAACGATAATAACTACTATCCATTTCAAAATATATTGTGCTCCGTTGTTTTTTAAATAACTTTTGATAGGAATATTACAGAGACCTGCGGTTTTTACCATTTAAAAGAGAAGATCCAAAGCAATCGAAATATATCAAAATTTCATTAGCTAATTGGATCAGTTCTTGGCGAGAATTTTGGAAGGTTTCGGATCATCTCTCTTGAATGGTGAAAGCCGAAGATCTCTATGATGTTCCTATCAAAAGTTATTCAAAAAAAAACAATGGAGCACATTATATTTTGAAATGAGAAGTAGAACAAATCGAAAAATCATTAAAACATTTTTTTTTAAATTGGCATCAGCTGTTTCTAATTTTCGTTGAGCTTTTTCATAATTATCTCTTAGTTCAGTCATTGTTTGACGAACAGTTGACTTATATTAAAAATGAATCAATAAATAAGCAAATACTTGTTTATCTCTAGCTTGTTCAATAATTTTTTAAAATTGTTCAAGCCATCCTTTTCATTTTGAATCAATAAAGTCATGCATTTGAATTAAATCATCAACTGTTTGATTTAAAATCGATAAAGTACCATTTGTTCTATATGGAGAACGATAACAACGTGCAACATCAATCAAACGAAATTCTTTCAATGATTTTGATACATCCTTATCAATACTTTTATTTAACTTACAAAATCTTTATCTGTTTTCCAAAGATCAGACAATACTTTACAAGAATCTGGAACATAACGAACTCGATTGTATTAATCAGGTACATCATCACATCTATATTAATAAATATAAAGAAACAAAATATTTTCATTTTTTATTTTCGAATTTTGTTTGTTTAACCATATCGATAAATATTCTATTCAAATAAATTTATTTTCAAAACGTTTTTATAAGGATCGATTAAATTTATTTCCTTAGAAATTTTGAATCGATAATTCGAACTATTTTATCATTATTTCATCTTATAGAACGTTTCTATCTAGCAGTTAAAAACAGATTTTCGATAAAACACATTCGAATCAGATGAAATATTAATCATTTGTTAGCGATCGTTCAGTGGAGAGAAATAAATTGTGTCAAAACTGTTCAGGTCAATATAATGTTTCTAAAATAGATTATTAAAATAATAAATAATCTTCGCTGTCAATCTTTATATATAATAAGATAATCAATATAGATTCATCTAGAAATCGATTTATATAATAAATAACGAATTTTGGACCAAATGCAAGGAGATAGTTAACTATTTAAATTAGCTTTGAAAAAACAATAATAAAGATTTAATATGAAAGTTTGGTTTTTTTAATTCTACGAATATGAAGACCATTCTTTCAATCCATTTAAATAATATAAAACGTTTGGTTAAATTTGAACAATTCTTTTTAACAATTTGAATACTCTTCAAAACAAATGATATTTTATTTCTAAATAAAGAGTTTTTTTTAATGAAAAACAATAATATATAATTATTATCTTAACTCGACAATAATAACATAAAATAATTTCATTATAAAACTATAGAAAGATTTTTAACAAAAAAACACCAACAAAGGGTTAACTCAATTAAATTAAAATAAATAAATTGAATAAAATCTTATTTCTATCAATATTAGTCTAACCATTGAAATGATTTATTATATTAATATAAGATTTCATTATTTATTTAAGAGTTTTATTTATTTCAATAAATATCTTCCATTCGTATAATATATGTTAAATCGATCTAGTTATTTCGATTTCTATTGAAAATAATTCTTTGAATATTATTATATCTTTCGAATATAATTTATCAGTTTTTATTTCCCCTCATTTCAATATTAAAAAACTATTTTATTAAATCGAAATAAACCAAACATAAATAAAGATAATAAATGAGATTTATTTTTATTTTTAAATAGAATATATCAATTCTATATATTATTTTATTTTTGAATCTCTAATATAAATAAATCTATTAATATTATAATATAACCATATTCAATAGAATTACAATTATAATAATAAAAACAAGAGAAACATCTTATTATATAAATCGATTATTTAAAATGTTAATTAAAATAAATATATATATATATTGAAAAAAAACTTATATATAATAAGTTGTTGTCTTTTTATTTAAATTAAAAAATGAAAATCTCATCCAAGGATACGCTGCAAGACTTGATCGTCTTGATCGTTGTTCGGAATTTAATCGATTGTCATCAGATAAATAATTCTCATTTACTAATCTCGCAATAAAAGAATTCATTCTATTAAATGATGCCATACGCACTCTTTTTTTTTCAATATTATAATTATATAACGAAACGACGAAAAAGAACAGAGAACCCTTCGATAATCAATTCTTTACCAAATATTCGAATATAATATAAACAAATCATTTTCTAATAGAGATATTTTATTTCTAACAGTTAACTATTTATAAAGATAACCTTTTACTTTTTTAAACAATTAACCATTTACATTGAAATAAAATCTTCTATTTTACATCGAATTATCTTTTAGTTTCATTGAGAAACTTTTTTTCGATTAAAATATTCTAATAAGATATAATATACGTAAAATCTCGTTTCGATCTTCAAAGATGAGACAACTATCAATCTCGACATTTTTTGATTAGGATTCAATATTATTCTATAGTCACAATTTTATCTCGAAAATAAAATAAAATCAGTTTACCCGATTTTCAATAAGTATGGATTCCTTATTCAATATTAAAATTTATATCTATTTGTTTGTTTTATTTCGCTTTAGACAATTGAACAATTTTCTGCTGAAACAAATCGAACAACATTTAGTATTACTTGATAAAATAATCGAAATTGAATTATGATAAGCACAAAATCGTTTTCAATCACGACGACAAACACTAAAGTTATCATGAATTCTTCGTTTTGTTTTTTATTGCTGTTTGATTAATTCTATGATAATATTAACAAAATACAACGCATTCTTCCCTTTTCTTTGAAAGAGATCGAGATAGAGAAAATTGATATTAATGTATATAAAGATAAAAAAAGTGAATTTAATTTAGGTTTTTTTTCTCTTAATCATGAAGTTGGTAAAGTCAATGCAACACCATGTTTTATTTAACGTTATTTTAATTGATTTGTTGATAAATAAATAGGCATAATAAAATTTGTTGAATGACTCGTTGTTGAAAGTATGTCACGTCGTTCACTTGTTTTATATACTGAACATTCATATGTCCCATCGGTATTTAATTCATTTGTTTTTATGTGTCATATATATATATATTTTTTTTTTTTTTTGTCTTTCTCTCGTCCATAAATCGTTGTTCATGTTGTTGTTATCATTGACGATCAATGATCAACATGTACAATTAAATATGTATATCATTTTCGACGAGAGAAAAAAAAATGATTTTTCAGCGTATATATACAAATGATTTTCTATGTAAAATCATTCAAATTTTTGAATCAAATAATAATCATTTTTCTTTTTCTATTTTAGATTGACCTCGATGATACAAAATTAATCAAATCAAGATGAAGCCATACAATAAAAAAGAATGTAGGTATCAGTTTTAATTTTTTTTCTTTAACGATTATAAGGATGGTGAAGTAAGACCTCCTATAATCTTTTTAATTTATTTTTTTTTCTTTTGTCTTAGGTTCGATGAATATTTTCAACTATGACAAGATAACAGTGGGGTAAGTTAACTCATTCTTTTTTTTTTGTCATTATATAACATTAAACTAATTTTTCTTTTTAGATAGTCATCGTCTTGCATTCAATATCAATTAATAGAATTGTAAGTATAGATTTCTTTATAGTTAGTGAGACAGATAAGGTATGAGTGAGAATGAGGATAGGGCTACTCTAAGATAAGTGAGATAGAGTTATGGGTGTTAGTTAGATCGTCTTCCCAGGTTAGACGTTAAACACTGGCCAGGAACTATCTTGGTGTCCGTGGCACACGACCAGGCTTATTCAGACTCATTGACATATCTCTCGCGGGGAGGGTATGAATGATATGAGTCTGTCCTGCGCGTGCATGAGCGTTACGCTCGTCACGGCTCCACCAGGATAGTTCCTGGTCGCGCGCGCGCGAATAGAATAAGCTATTCATTTCATCAATTCAATGCGATTTATTTGAAACGAAAGGAGCGCAAAAAGAATCTGTCACGACGAGTCTATTCGATTGAAAAGCGTTGAACACGATCATTCCAATAATCGACGACATAGAGATTGCCATGTCGACCGAAGAACAAACCTCGGAGATAGTTGAACTGATTTGCTTCTTCTCCTTTACCATTTCCACCCACAATGACAGTGCCCTGTTTCGCGCCTTTAGGCCAACGCATCACTCGATGATTCCCACAGTCTGCCACATAGATGGTACCCAATGTATCGACGAACAGTCCGTAAGGACACAACAATTGTGTCAGAGCATTCCCTTTGCCTTGACCTCCAGCGACGACAATTCCTTTTGCACCTTTATTCCATTTCATTACACGATGATTCTCCGTGTCTGACACGTAGACAGTCTGTTGTTGATCGACAAAGATGTAGGTCGGAACGTTGAGTTGATTGAGACCAGCACCTTTGCCATTGCCACCAGCCACTAGAGTTCCATTCTTGTCTCCTATTTGATATCGTCTTACTTCATGTTTGTCGTAGTCAGAGATGTAGAGATATCTCTGATCATCCATGGCCAATCCATAACAATAGATGTTGTCGATGAGGATTTCTCCTTGAGTTGTGCCACTACGACGAGACCATCGAACGACTCGTCGATTGCCCTGGTCACAAATAATGAGACTATCCGTCTCTTTGTCAATCAATACATCGGTTGGTCGATCCAATTGATCCAATCGATTTCCTTGGCCATTACCACCAGCTACTACTTGTCCATTCTTATCACCCATCTTCCATTGAATGATACGATGATTCCAGTAGTCAGCAATGACTATCGTTTGATCATCATCAATGAAGAGACCCCAAGGGTAGTAGAGTTGATTGGTGCGACTGCCTTTTCCATGGCCTCCAGCAACAGTCACACCATTCTGTTTGCATCGGGCATCGACTGGAATATTTAGAATTACTACAATGAACAAAAAAGAAAAGAAATCGTCGTTGCCGAAGGGATCTCGTCTCTCGTGAGAGCAAGCGCTACAAATATGACATTCATCTTTGAAAATGCTCGTTTCGCAGATAAAAATTCAGAAGTCTTTTCCTAGTTTCTTATGAGAAAAAAGGATTTGGTAACGATTCTTACATCTATGTTACTTCTAGTTCTTGCCAAGATCTTTTTGATTCTAAAAACAACACCGTGAGATTGCTGTAAGGAGGTTCTCCAAGAAAGAGTAATACTAATTCCATGTAAGTTTTTGATAGAAAAACATAAGGATCTGAGGATTTTATTCAGTATTGCAAGAATTCAGAATCTTTTTGGCAGAATGATCATTTATATGAACATCAGAGAAGATTCTATCTGTATCTTGTGAGAAGAATATCGAATCGTTGAACAACAAAATATCAAACCAAATCTCTATGTTTTTTAGGAAACCTTAAGGATACATGATTTTCTGTATGATGAATGTAGATCTGCCGAAGAATCTTCTAAGTATTTGCATAGAGAATGTCGGTGAAATTTTATAAGGCTTTTGATAAGTTATGTCAAGCTGTTCGAAGAACAACCGTGATGTACTCTGAGTAAGATCATGAGAAGGCTTGGATACAGGCGAAACTGAACAAAGTTGAGAGGATTCCATGCGAATCTATGTAATCTGAGAGGGCAGCTACTTTTGCAGATGCTGAAAAGATGGATGTCAATCCTAACGGAGCTCTCCAGTGAAAAACATTGGGATCTATGGATTTTATGGGGTTTGAAAAGAAAGTGTTCTAAAATGCTATTCTTAACTTTTGATGAACACCATCTTCAAACCATTGTATTAGAGTCCTCGAAGAGAATCTTGATGACTAAATAAGATATTCTGTCAAAACTTCAAAATCTAAAAATAATGAGTATCTTCTATGAGGATCATGCTACAATCCTTATGTAATACTTGTTCTTAGAAGTCTTCTGTAAGCTCGAATGTTATGGTTATGTTCAGGAGGATCTGAAGAGTAAGTATTTTGAAATGGTTGATATCAGAGTGAAAATGAAGTAGGAACAGGACAGAATGGAGGTGCCTATCTTTGAATTTTATAAGAAAGTTTATAAAGCAATAAATTAATATGCTACTAATTTATATCAACCGTAGATTTAATTATGTTCAAAAACTTATGTGTATTTAACTCTCGGATGTCCAAGCTAATTTTTGGAGATAATATGATAATATGTATTCGTATTTCTATGATTTTGATTGCTGGACTGGTATTCTTGCCCAAATTCGATTGTTTTCCTCTTCAGTCTTGTAAAGTAATTATTAGAATTATAGTTTTCCTTTATTTAGAACAGTAAATACAAAAAATTCTCTGAACAAAGTGCTCATCACAGATGGATCTTGGGAGGGTTTTCACTGAATTCTTCTAAACATAATGAATATCATAGGCACCAGGGCGGATATATATATAATAGAAATCTCGGGACAACAATAATCTTCTCGAAGATTCTGAACAAGAATATTGAAAATAGACTAGATGCGATGCCATGCACAAAAAGAATGCAAGAGAGAAGGGATATGCATGAGATGTAAAGTAGACAGGAAAGAAAAAAGAGAAATGTACTAGAAGAGATCAAAAAGAGACAGTGAAAATAGATGCATTTTTTAAAGCTCTTGTCAGATTCAGAATAAAAGATGTCATTGGACATCTTATTAGATTCTGAGATTAAGAAATATATAAGAACAGAGTAAAGGACTCTGATCTCATTTTATCTGATTAAATAGGATTCATAAACAAAAGAAAGTTATAGCATTACATAATCCAAGTCTTGTCTGCTCTTATTTGATTCTGTGTGATCTATCATGTTCTTTTACTTATTTGAGAATTGTTGATTCAATAGTTTCTATTATGGAGAAATGTACAAAATACACAAAATTGTCCTGCGCAAGGCAATGTTTTCTATTAATGGAATCGTAAAATCATATTTGACTTCAAAAATAAATGCTTTGTATAATAGATTAGTCAAAGTACAGATATATCTCGGAAATTTTCACATAATAGAGAACGTCTTTCTTCACAAAATATTTCAACAGAAAAAATATCGATGTCGAAGTTTTTCTAACACAATCAGGAGATAAAAAATCAAATTTTTTTCTATGTATCCTCTACTATATACTGGGACATATATTTTTTGTATTCCTTATTTTTCTATATTGAAAACATACAACAAAATATTTTTATATTGTTACTATAAATTGACGTTTTGAGAAAAGTAATTATATATTCGGATAGCCCGTGGAATTCTCTACAATTCCCTATGTATAAATTTTGAATTGCATTTGTTCCCTGGAAATAAATTCAAGAAGAATATATACTTAGTTTTGTAATAAATTGATTATCTATTGAAATAAATTTGAAAAAATCAATGAGATGTAAATTTTTGGGAGAATCTGGCAATAAGGATGCCTTTAATATTCTTGAATTTATTTTCAGGAAACAAATGCAATTCAAAACTGATACATAGAGAGTTGTAGAGAATTCCACGGGCTATCCGAATATATAATTAGTTTTTTCAAAATGTCAATTTATAGTAACAATATATTGAAAATACCGAGTCTAACTGTTTTTTTCCAGGGGAATATATATCACATGTAAATTATCATCCAAAATCGATTACACTTAATCCACATTCACTATCGTTCAATATCAAAGTAAAATAAATAACATAGTCGATATCAGTACAAAAATTACAACAGAACATACACTGAATGCCTTTAGTTCATCAGGGATGCATTTTTCATGAATATTTTTCTTTAAGCTGTAATATCTCTGATTTGACGTATTTTTTATATTGATGTCAAATATACTATTCAATTTGGTCTAACGTATAGCCAGGATGAAAAAAAAATCGACGAAATACACCAATTCATTTTTCAAAATTTCCTATGATTTTATGATTGAAATTTAAAACAATCTATTTTCTCAATACTAAAACAAAGTCGAAAAACCAAATGATATAGAGGCATTTCATGTTCGACGTTCAATGATTCTAATGAGAGATGACACTGAATATAAACTCTTCTCATTAAAGAGAAACATGTATTTATAAAAATATCTATCGACATATGATTGTTTTCGTAAATGTCGAAATCCAACCCTTATTTTAAGTAGATATCTATACCTATCCACTAGTTGAAGGATCTTTCCCTAAAATTTATGATAGAATTACGTTGTCTATCACATGATCTATATAAATAGTATAAAATCAGACATGAAATGAATGGAATAGATCTTTTTCTATCATGTTCAAACATTTCAATTCATTTTCGTTCCAATTATCAACAGACAGGTTCAATAAAATTATGTTTATGAGATAAAATATGATATTTGACTATATTTATGATAATGATCAAATTTCATACGATTTCATGTACGCTTAGTCTGGGTTTGTTGAACAAACGACTATGGTTACGTTATTGTCTAATAGAGAGCGAATGAAAATTAACCTTCTTATCAGCGTAAAAAATTAAAAGAAATTACATGACAATGAAGAAATGAACAAATTGTATTTTTTATTTAGAAATCATGAACGTAATGGAATTTTGTTAATTATCGAACTCTATGTTCAAGTAGATGATAACTTTCTAGTAAACTTTGTCAAGAAGATGAAATCCTGGCATTCTAATTTTCAAACGAAATTTTCATATGATTTGCCTATTTTCTATCGATAAATTTTGAGATGAACAAGTTAACAGTCCAAGATGAATTTTCTTGAGGCTTCAACTATGTAAAGAGCTTTATTGTAGTACTTAATACTTATAGAATATTGATCGTGTGAAAATGACATTCGAAACAAATATTTTAGTTGTGATGACAAATGAATGTAGTACGAGAATTGTAACTTGCTTTCAAGCACGAAACTTTTTATAATCTAAAAGATGACATAGGTTCTCTCTCTTGCAATAATGTACTAATAATACCATCAGATTCAGCATGACCAGGACGATAGATAAAGTAAAGATAAAAAAGGCGTTTACACATTTCAATATGTATCTACCAGAAAAGAGTTGATGAATCACCAAAAACATACGAAGCGTTGTTTAATACAAATCAATTTTAAACACATCTTGTCTGTTTACACTCATTTTTGATGACTAATCAAATATTTTTTACCATTTCTACATTGACTACTTAAAACTAGTTAGTACATGAAAAGTTCTAGTCATTTTGGAGATTACAATAGTTTTTTTTTGAAACCATGAATAGTTTTCTTTCTATTTTTTCTACTGGATCTTGTTTTTTTTAGTTTCAATGTTCTACCATATTAAAACATCTCCAAATGCCTCAAATGTCATTAAGAAACATATAGATATAGATACCAGTAAAGCAATGAGAGACTCAAATTTCACACGTATTTGCAATACTTGGTGAAGAAAATAATTTAAAAAAATAATTTATAGATATA
>CAJNOL010005023.1:0-12949 GCA_905250125.1 Rotaria sordida
GGGTGTGAATATGGATGTGGGTGTGGGTGTGTGGATGTGGGTGTGGGTGTGAGTGTGGGTGTGTGTTGGATGTAGGCAAGGGAAAACGACTGACTTAAGTCACTTTAAATTCATGTTAAGTCAAGTAAGTCAATTAAGTCATTTTAAGTCAGTTAAGTCAAGAAAGTCATTCTAAGTCAAAAAAAAATGTCAAGAAAGTCATGAAAATCATCTGCAAAGAATCATTAATAAAGAATAAAAAGCTGTGATTTTTTTCCAATATCGAGGACACATTCTCTAAAACATTTTCTTCCCATTTTTTTTCAATGATGTGTACATAAACCCAGATCCAATAAAATGGCGATTTACCATGTAAAACGTCGATAAACGGCGCCGTAATCAATCATACCATATTATGGAAGCAAAACCGAGAAAAAACGACGGCCGTTTTCTAGCAATAGAAACGGCTCGTAATGCAGTATGACGGATTATGGCGAAATAAGGCCAAAATTAATGCAGTAATTCGCCGTTTCAGGTCGGATAAGATGCCGTTTCCGACCGCCAGAATGATCCACCTGGGAAATAGGCGAAAGAAAAAGGCACATACATACTGTAGATAGAGGTGTTAGCCACCGCCGCCGATCGAGTGAAAGATCACAGTTCAAGCTTCGTCTTTTTCTAAATTATCACTCGTTGATAATAATCAGCAATATCTTAAGTTTGATCTATGTGACAATTAGAGATTGCTGAAACCAACAGACCTTTTAAAAAATAGGAATTAGCGTATTTTTTCTTGGATGACATATGGTCTGAAAACCGAGCTGATAAACAAATATGTCTTCTTGTGATTTTGTGACGCTACCATATATATTAGGTTTTCGTTTGCCTTTTTCCTTCATGCACAATAGATTCATCGCTATTATTTTCTCCGTTTCGCGATTTTTAACTTATTCAGTATACAGTTTCGACTAACTGTCTAGTTTGAGTTCGAATGTAAATGTAACTAACATTGCGATTCGAATTCGAATTTCAATCGATAATCATGTCAGTGTAGAAAAAAGAAAAACATTTAGTTTGAATTTGAATTCGAATAACCAATAGAAACAAATCTTGCTCTTTGTCTCCACTCACAGAAAAGTATCGATTTGAATTTGGCTTCAAATTCGAATTTCAATGTTAGTTCCAATTATGAACTCATTCGATCTACCATAGGGGTGGAACAGTATCTTTATTTTACTTTGAAAAAGTAAAGTAAAGTAAAGTAAAATACTATAGTTTGAATGTGGAAAATAAAGTGAGAGGGTGTGAGTGGGATGTGGATGTATGTGTAGGTGTCGTTCAAGAGAAGATACAGACCTACACCCGCACCCACACTCACGCCCTCATCATATGTTTAACACAAAAAGCATTCACTAATCAAGCTTTAACTTTCGACAATACCGGATACCAGTGTTTTGAGTTTATAGAGATGCATAATTAGTGGGTTGAGATCTGTTATGGATGTAATGTAAGTGTACAACCTGGTGCTTTACTAGTTAAATCATTAGTTAGGAAAATAAAAATAGTAATCAATTAAGAAAAAATTAATAATTAGAAAATAGCAACAAAGAAATAAAGAATAGAGTGTCAGTAAAAACAAATAAAGAAAAAAATACTGTGCAAAATGCGAATGCGAATAAAACAAATTGTTTCTTTGATAGTCGATTATTCCTGAGAGGTAACTATCATCTCTTAGTTATTAGTCATTTTATGTATGTTATATTAGCATAATAACGATGAAGAAGATATGTGAATTCCATATTTTAACACTAAAGGGATTGGGCTAATAAGTTTTTTTTATTTTGCATCCTTTACTAGCTTCGAAAATATTTTTACACTATGTAAGAAAGAATCAAGAACTAAAATCTTTCCAAGTGCATGTAAGAAGTCAAGCCTAATTGGTGTCGTTTTGTTATTTTGCATTGACGATGATTAGCAGTATCTTCTTAGCAATAAGTCTGCATTAAATTTTTTCGTTTTAAGTAAAGTTTTTATTAGAATTTAGTTTTCTTGCCTCATATTATCAACTGATGAATAATCTCATGCTAAACAATCAAAACAAAAGACTAAAAATTACATCTAATATCAAATTGATGAATGTGAAACTTAAACTAAAACGATATTACAGTACAGGTTGACAAGCTCCGATGCGAGTCTGATTCTATTCACCAATGATAGTTTTATATGATCTGTAGGAAAATTAGATCTAGATAGTAATTGAAGATAAATTATATAATATTCCAGTGCAAAAAACCTATCAACAATTGACGTACATCTTTATGCAAATAAATGCTAGCATCTAAATATAGATAAGAATTTCGATGTGGCAAAGGACTCGACTCTCTTTTATCAACACAGTAAAACATACAAGGACATTGTTTTTTCGTCAACTTATTTTCGCTTCACATTGTGGTATTACGACACCATGATAATTTCAACATTTTTTTTCTTGTTATTTTTCATCGAATTTTCTCATGAATTGAATAATAGATTTGGTAGAACACCTCCAATGGGTAACAGAAAAAAAAAGAATTATGCACGATTTTTACTATTGAAAGATGGATTTGGTGTCATATCAATAAAACGGTAATCCGACAAACAGCTGATGCTATGGTAGCCACAGCTTTTACTACAGTGGGATATCAATATGGTCTATTTTTCTCTTATTTCGTATATACAAATCATTATCTTCCTATTGTCTGTCATAGTGAATTTGGATGGTTTCTGGCAAAAACGTCAAGTTGTGCAACGGATTATTCAACTCGAGCGAAAAACTTTTCCAAGTGACATTTGAAATCTAATCGATCATGTTCATTCAGGAAAACTCAAGTTTAGTCTTTATTCAGGTGTGCAAGTTAAATCTTATTTTTCACCATACAACAGATAGAAGATATAAGACTTGTGATGGCCGACCTGCTTCGTCAGGCTATAAAAACTGGATGCAGATACTTGTGTTGCTTGAGGCGTACATTATTTGAAACTCGATAGTCATTATCTAGATGGAACTCCTGCAGCAGTTGAATATTCACTTATGCGAGATACATAAAATGCAAGTGAAAAATCCCTCTTCTACTCTTTGTGTGGTATGCATACAATCTGGTAACACTTTTCCGTATATTATTTGACAGTTTTCTAGATAATTGGGTTTCAATGATCGGCAATATTGATCGCGTAAATTTATTTGATATCTTTCATATTTGAATACTTTTCTCTTTTTTTTTCAGAACAATTAGCTTGTTCAGCACGCAGATTCCAGTAGTTGGAATGATTCTGATGGTAAGTGATTATTTCATAGTTAGTCTAATCTATTGCATCATATTCATTTAGTGCTCGAAGTTGGCAATGGTGACATGATGGATATGGAATATGTGAGGCATTTCTCGCTATGATCAAATACTGAAGCACGATTGATTATTGGATGTGATATTAGTTACATGAGTGCAGCCGCTCTATCAACACTTACTAATGCAAATGTGATTGCTGTTAATCAAGATCCATCGAATATTCAAGGAAAGAAAGTGTATTTTGCAACATCACAATCATTAATCAATTGCTGATGTTTAACAGAAGGAGTTCATAGTGCTTTTCCGCCCTATCAAATATATCTCTTTGCAATCCGGCTTATAGTTGGATTACTTATGGGTAAATCTAGTGGACTATTAGATAGTTTTGTTTCTACTTAGTGCCAAGTGAATGAAGCATTAGACAATATCCTGTAGAAGATTAAGAATGTGTAGAATTTTCTTTCTCTTTTTTGAATGTGAATAGTCAACTTTGCATCGGCTATACTTTAAAACTGTCAATCAAAGACTACATTAATATTTTATATTTTACAGGCATTTTTTTATTTAAACAGCTTCATTTTCCTTTCAGTAATGTTTTTTTTTAAATTTATCTTTCACGAGTGACATACAAAGACATTACACTAATGCAACCAGGAAAAATAATTACATTTTTCTCTACAGTCATTTTCTTATCATTTTTTTCAAGTAAAATAACTTCTGAACATATGCAATTTTATTCATCATTATCTTTGTTTCAAATATTATCCAAATGCTGTTATTTTGACGTCCTCTTTCTTTTGATAATAATATCTACAGTTCAATCATTAGTTTCAGACAAATGATGTAGTGATAAGTGATTTATTGAAGTTGATAAAGCGCGAGAAACTCCTATTGTAGAGAGAATGATTTAAATAACAATCGTCTGAAATAAGACAAAGGAGTCAAAATAAAAATTACATAGTTTTAATTATTTCTGTAGGAGTTTAATTTATTTTTGATTCAGCTCGAATTTTTAGAAAGTTGAACAGTATCCATCTCTGATTAATACTATATGTATATGCAATCTGGATTGTGTTTGGATAAATTGAACGAAGAATTCTTTTTCATTATATTTATTTTGATATGATTTGATAGTTAATATTATTGATATATCTCAAAGTTTAAAGGGAGAATTCCACTAAAAATTGTGAAAAACTGTTGGTATTTGTTGTTTAATTCGTAAATGATAGTGAAAATTTTATTTATTGCTATACCAATGACTGAATCTTCGATTACTGAGATTTAAGAGGCCTCTTACAATAGACTTTGTACTTAAAATGGCACGTTTAGACTGATATTTTTTTTCTATTTTTATTTAACTTTTCAGCTATCTTTGCTTCAATTATGTGTCCCTTTGTTTTTTATTTTTATCTTACAAGATATTGATAAGAATTTGTTACTCTGTACGTGTCAAGTACGTTTTCAACTTTCATCATGCGCAACTCTCGTCATGCGCATCTTTCATAGTTCTCTCCCTATGACGAATTCTTTGACTTTATCTATAAGAAAAGTACACACTATTAACCTATAGAAGAATCGTACTCAATAAAGTCACACATTCCATGAATGACTCGGTAAACACAAAACATTTTGAATGAAAAGTATATTTTTATCACCTGTCACATTTTTTTTTATAGTATTCTATGCAGAGTCTGCACGAGAAACAGTATTTTAAAGATAACCAAATAGCGTTATTCTTTTATGATCGTATTATATTGGTCAAATGTTTTGCTGATTTGAAATCGTATGACAAAACTTGACGTCACCTCTGTATGATATTACGACTATGAGAAAATTGTGAGAAATATAAATAAACACAATTATGTCGCAGCGAACTAGTTACATTTCGTCGACAATCAATAATACTATCGTCTTCGCGTACAATATTAACAATGAAAGTCTTCATTATTTTTTGTGTCCTCTTCGTAGACGCTTATTGTGCTCCTATACTTGATAATCAACTTGACAATGAATGGGCATTATTCAAAAGTGTTTATCAAAAACAATATACTACAATTGGAAAAGAAAATGTTCGGTATGATATAAGAGAATTTTTATAATTTGGAAAAAATATTTTTTTTTTAATTTCATTGATAGTCGAAAGATTTGGGAAACAAATCTTGCCAAAATTCATCAACATAATTTTGAAGCTGATCTTGGCATTCATACTTATACATTAGGAATGAATCAATTCGGTGATTTGGTAGATTTCTTTTCCATTATTATATGTGCAAATATATTATAATTGTTTATGTAGACTAATGACGAGTTCAGAAAACATATGAATGGATTTAAAGCATCAAAAACAAAAAACAATCATGATCATCATACATTCGTAGCTCCATCAAATGTTATCCTTCCAAAGTCTGTCGGTAGGCTTTCTTTTGATTGAGATTATTGTAATATAATGAGAAGATTTTCAAAAATATTTTCATATAGATTGGCGTAAAGAAGGTTATGTAACACCAGTCAAAGATCAAGGACAGTGTGGTTCATGTTGGGCTTTTTCAGCCACTGGTGCACTTGAAGGTCAACATTTTGCTAAAACAAAAAAACTTATTTCACTTTCAGAGCAAAACTTAGTTGATTGCTCAGATTTTGTTGGTAACATGGGTTGTTTCGGTGGTTTAATGGATAATGCTTTTCAATATGTCAAAATTAATGAAGGTATTGATACTGAACATAGCTATCCATATGAAGGTTTTGATCATCTATGTCGATTCGAAAACACTGATATTGGCGCCACTGATACTGTAAATATGAATTATTTTATTTTATACAAAATTCAAAGTTATTTAAATATATAATTGTGACATTTTAGGGATATGTTGATATCACACCTCAGAATGAAGATGATCTTCAACTTGCTATTGCTACCATTGGTCCTATTTCAGTTGCTATTGATGCATCACACGAGTCATTTCAATTTTATACATCGGGTGTTTATAATGAATCAGCTTGTTCATCAACAAAACTTGATCATGGTGTTTTAGTTGTTGGTTATGATACAACAAGTTCAGGTGATTATTATATTATAAAAAATTCATGGGGTACATCATGGGGTATGGAAGGATATATTTGGATGAGTCGAAACATGCAAAACCAATGTGGTATTGCTACCATGGCTAGTTATCCTCTTATTTGACCGAAGAATCATCAAGAGACAAAAAAATTCTATTTTTTTGTAACAAGTTTCTGTACAATTATTTTTCTTTCTTTTTTTCATCTTGTAAATAAATATATAACTTGGAGAAAAATAATACCTAATACAAAGCAGAAGCATCATAAAAAATACACAACGCATTCATATGCCTTTGACTGTATCAACTAGACAAGTGGTGAAATAAAGAGCATGAATCGAAACTATTCTTATATAGTTATTTTTTTAGCAATATTGAACACTTGAATAAAAATGATATTTTTTGTGATATAATAATTGTTTTCGTTTACTTTTCTGTATATTTTTACAAACCATAGAATAGATTGACAAAGATTTATCAATTATAATTATAGACAATAATAACCAATACTCACGATTATCAAGACAAAAAAAGTCTTAATAGTCCCACAATATCGACAATCGCGGATATAAAACAGATCTTATTCGGAAGAAATTAGTTTCTATCATTATTTTTCAAAAAAAAACGCTGTTATTGTAATGAAATCGTCAAAATACAGACTCTAACTTATCTTCTCTGAGTGTATATAATGACCTGTTCGTAATGATATAGATACGACTGAATTAATGAAGTAGCTCAATAAATATCATTGTCGAGCGTGGTCATAACGCTACTTCTCCAGTTCGTCATATAGAGTGATCTTCTGGCGGACCTTCTCTCAAGCTTCCAATAGAACAATTTTGTTATCTCATATCAACTGGTCGAAAACAATCGTCTCACAGTCTAATTCGTAAGAGTTGCATCATTCGAGAAAGTGCAAAAAACTGAGTATTACCCTAGAATATGAGCGCGGGGTATGGTGTAGTCCCAAGAAAAAAATTTAAAAATACTATAGGGTGTCCAGTAAGTCATGAAACAGACACACTAAAAATTGAATATCTCCATTAGAGCTCGACCAAACGGGCTCATTCTTTTTTTACTAAGGATAGAGGCATGTTCACACTCCAAATTCATACCGACAAAGTCAGTTAGAACCTTTGTTAAATACCACTATCGATCTCAACAAGAAAATTTTACTTGTTCACAGATAGGAAAAGAAACCAATATGCTCACCATAGGCTCGCACTAATCTTGCCCATACGGATTTGGAGTGTGAACATGCTTCTATCTTTGGCAAGAAAATTAACTCGTTTGCTCGAGCCGTAATGAAGATATTCAATTTTCTTTTCTGATAAAGTGACTTTTGCGCCATCCTATGTTGTTTTTTCCTACCTATGAACAAGTAAAATTTTCTTGTTGAGGTTAATAATGGTATTTAACAAAGATTCTCACTGATCTTGTCTGTATGAATTTGGAATGTGAACATGCCTCTATTCTTAGTAAAAAATGAGCCCTTTTGGCCGAGCCATAATGAAGATATGCAATTTTTAGTGTGTCTGTTTCATGACTTATTGGACACTCTATATATAAATGATCAATTACATCGTCATTTTCATCAAATAATTTTGTTACCCTAGTATTTTCATTTTTATATTGGTACTGAATGTCAATTATCATAAAATGATATTGAAGAAATAATTAATTCTTTTCAAATAAATTTTTTATTTCTGAGTCACCAATCAAAATATGTTTAATGTTTTTGTGTGATGAAAATATGCCATAGCAACATATTTTTCTCTTCAAATCGCAACCAGTTTCAACATTTCTCTGTTCTATTGTAACATATATTATTTGTATAAATTTATTGTATAATTATTTTCTTGTTTACTTAGTAATCATTCATACATACAAAGGATGTCCCACTAATTCTGGACCTCAACGAAAATTACTTTATAGGTGAACAAAGAGTGATCCCTACTGAATCATATCTATATGAGCTTCAAGTAGTTTAGACAATGTTTTAAATGGTATACATATTATCTGATGACATTATCTATTTAAATAATAGAAATATAAACAAATGAAACGTGATAGTTAAAATCTTAAAATGGGTCATGATTATTTTCAATGGCAAAAAAACACCAAATACATTTTATTTAGTAGAAGAATGTATTAATTTAATAATTATAAAAATATGTTGTTTATGTATCATGCATTTCTTTTCCGTCATTAATTATCAATTCGCCTAGTCTATGAGAAATTTTGTCAATCATGTTTTCTACAATCATCACAAGTTTTTTTTTTCATTCCTTTTCAATCTCTTGTTTTTACCTGTCTGCAAATAATAATCTCCATACATTTTTAATAAGCCACACATCTGCAAATTTTACATTTCGATCTTCAGGTGAACCTCTCTTCCAGTAAATAATTCATCAATACTTCGTAATGCAATCGTTATTCTATGTTTTGAATCTTGATTGCCTTGCACTAGGAAAATTTTTTTTCACAGAAACGTGAAAAAACACAACTAAATAGAAAGTAGACCATTGAGAAAATGAGATATTTGACAAGGCTTTAATTATTTCATCTTTAAAATAGTATTCTTAGAGAATCTTGATCAGTTTTGAAAAAATAATTGAATTTCGTAAATCCACAATATTAATGGTAAGAAAATATTCAATATATAGACGTGGCTAGAATTTCTTTTTATGTTGATCGTGCGGATGTACTCTAACAATTTTCAGTCATTTTCTTTCTGAAGTTGAGATCAATCTAAATCTTCAACGAAAGACAAGACTGTTACTGGCTAACTTCACCTCGTGTAAGACAGATGGTCGGAACCAAACAAGATTCTGAGTGGAACAGAAGAATGATTTTAAATATCTCCAGTTCCACTAATAGGTAGAGCCCGTCCAATCTAAAATTCCGGATTCTAACCCAATTTATTGAAACTTATTGGAGTCAGAATTTAGATCTGCTACGATCGAGCTCTGCTAATCAGCCGGTGACCATAAATATTTATGTATCTCATATGTTATTGATTAATATTGGTCTTGGTTCAATTTTTTATTCTATCCTTTTCTAAGCTGTACTTGTTAATCGAACTAATCTTCATTTAGACACGTGAATTTGTTGATAACCTAGTGGACATTCGTATTAAAACTTTAGTATTCAACTTCTCTTTTTTTTTATTCTAAAATAAAATAAATTCTGATATTGTACATTCTTATTATAAGAGGAAAAGTAATTATGAAAAAAACACATTGATTGAAATCTGTTTCTCTCATGAATTGATTTTGACAACACACATGAATGGCAATCGATAGTTAGTAATGAGGCAAAAAGTTGCTGTTCTTTACTGTTACAGTGTAATTCAATATCGACAACAAAATATCATGCATGAAATAAAGAACATATCTCTGTTTTTGTTAGTTCTCGACTATAAATTCGTAATTGATCGATGATGCCTTTATAGGCAGCTATGAAGACAGGAGACAAACTTCAAATAAAACATTTTGTGACAGAACCACTTCTTTTCGGATGAGTATAAGTGTAAGCACGGGTGCAGATATAAGTCTTCCATTCATCCATACCTACACCTTTTAAAATTCAATCTACTCAAAGGACCTATCAATAACATACGTTTGTAGCACAGGGATAACAGTAATGGCGGTTCTTTCATAGTAATGAATTTGTTTTTGTAACTAGAAAATACAAAATTATATATGCAAAGGATGGTATGCGAAAAAATTGTTTACTTTCAATTCCAATTTCAATTTCTAGTGAATTAATTATTTTTTCATCTTTTCTTTTCATGTATGTGCACACGAAAGATGCACGTACATAAGAAGTAGATTATTTGAAACTGAATCTGTATAACCAAAATTTTTAATAAAAGAAGAAAGCAGTGCTCGAAAAATATTTCCATGGAAGGCTTACCAGCAGCCAAAGTTACCATTGTTAAGAAAAATAACCAACGAAGCAGTTACTATTCTGATTTTAGAGACGTACGTCTACTTGATTTAGATATCACCCTCTTGTTTTACTTTTCTTTTCGTAGCTAAGTAGAAATATTCATGTCACTCATGTCAAACGAGTGGAATCAACTGCATCAGGAGTAATAAAGAAGACAAAACTTATTGGCTTGAATGTAGTAGGTCCTGAAGCTTCTCCACAAATATTTTTTCCTGAAAAGACACGTAATCGACCAGAACCAACGAAATCAATAGTGAATGGGTCACGATCTGAAGTAAGATGCTTATTCATCTCAAAAGAGCTACAAATTGAGGCTTTATATCTTCTATTAGACTATTAGATCTACTTTATATCCTTTATCGCATATGCACTCGATACAGGTAAGACATAATAGTTCTAATGCATATCTAGTGGAAAAATTTCTGTTTTTGCAGACAATGACATCTCTGAGTCATCTTGACTCATTCAATCTTGTGACTCCTTCGAAAAGTTCATTTACGTCAAGCTTCGAGGCTTTTTCGAAGAACAAAACGTGGCCTGCTATTTCAGAAACGTTTTTACTCAACAATAACGAGGTATTTAGAAGTTTCTTGAACAAAAAGAGAAACTTCCAAAATTGAAAAATAATGTTTTCAAAAAAATCATGTATATGAACTTGATTGCTACTGTTTTCAGAAAATTAAAAATTCTTCTATTCTGTACAGTACTGAGCACATGAGTGTGGATGTAGTGTATATGTGATGCTATTCTACCCTCACTCCCAAAATGAAGATTTTTTGGTATAATCGAGATGCTCTTTTGGTTCGTATTCCCTAATATTAAACCTACATACTTTGACTTTTGACTTTTTATTTGGTCAAATAGTATCATAGGTATACTAGTATAGATATATAGTAGCATCACACACGAAGCAATTCAAGTATTAAATAGGTAACTTTACAGGGATAGGAGGTCGACCCATGCTGATGCCGATGACCCTGCTTCATTGATTAATCTCAGATATCACTTACATTAGGAGGAGAGTCAAAATGATAAAAAGGTTGATTACGAAATTACTTGAATCTACTCCATGCGTACCGTACAAAAAGAAAAATACCTTTCTATGTAACTCATAGGAATCTCAAAGACAGCGATGTCAAACGAAGATAAATAACTATATACATGATGTAGCTCATAAATGATTTGTCATTTTCAAGTGCTCTGCTTTCAAACATTTCTCAGAAGGAAAGTGAGCTTGCGGTTCCTCATCATTTCTGATAATTTATGAAAGCTTCTTACATGTATAGACAGTGGTTACTTATTGAGAGAAGAAGGCATGCTTTTCTGTCCACATCAATTTTTCTTTTTCCATGGAAAACTTTCGGAAATCTCTCCTTTTTTCTTCAATCTGAAACTTGATGGCATTAACTACTCACAGTCTATGTACTATATCAAGAATGAAAACAAGCAACGAAATCGTCGGCAGCGCTGTTTCCGTGGTGCACTATGTCCGTGTAGTTCACCCTGTTGTTGTCTGGCGTCAAGTATTATATTGGCATTGGTTCTTGTTGGCATTGCAGCGCTAATCGTCATGCTTGTCATGAGCAAAACAACTACAACAAGTGAGTGCGTTTTCTTTTCTTTCACGCGCTAGACCTTATCATTTACGTTGTGAAATATAACAACATCAAGAGTACGCAGAAGAGAGCATTTTAGTGTTGATTAAAAAAACCTATCCTATCACTTCGTTTGTTAAGCTACAATATCAACGATCACAACTACAGATACATCAACAATATCAACTACAGATACATCAACAATATCAACTACAGATACATCAACAACATCAACTACAGATACATCAACCACAAGCAAGTATCTATGTTATTACTGAGAACTATGCTTGATGAATTGGTTTACTAGCAACCATCACTATCCAGCTAGAGAAGAACTCATTTTAACGCGTTAAATTGTACAACTTTCACGCTGAAAAAAAACGATACAATCGTGACTTTTATTTCTCAAAAAAAGTTTCTTTTTTTGAAAATGTAAAATGCACATATTTTAATGCGTAAAAATGCGTATTGTTATCGGTTCAGTAGCCACGTGGAATACGCTACTACCCAGAGATAACATCTTACATCTCATACATTCACTACAACTAGTACTAGTTGTAGCTTGGGACAGAAGGTCAGTTGAATTTAAAATCTTTTTGTTCGGTTATCTGAGCTCTACGTACGCACTTACTAACGGCATAAAATCTAAGAGGGACGACGTACATCAACATGTAGTGAGTACACTATCGGTAAGTAATTCGAGACAACCAGTCGTTAATGCCTTGCCCAGGGTTATTCCGTATTTAATAGCATCAAGTCCTAAACACGGTTCTTTGGAGACATGTGTGAAACAACTTACAAATTTATAGAATCTAAGCTAAATAAGCATTTGTTATCTCGATAGCATCGATATCAACGGATATCACGACTACCACATCAGCAACAACAACAACAACAACCGTCAGTGAGACTACTACATCAGCAACAACAACAACTGTCAGTAAGACTACTACATCAACAACAACAACTGTCAGTGAGACTACTACATCAGCAACAACAACTGTCAGTGAGACTACTACATCAGTAACAACAACTGTCA
>CAJNOL010005025.1:0-12945 GCA_905250125.1 Rotaria sordida
ACCTCCTACACCTCCTATACCTCTATACCTCCTATACCTATATATCTATATACCTCTTACCCTAGGACATAATCGAGTTTCCGGGGATATTCTCCGAAGACATGTAATCAAAGATTTATGATGAGATCGAACTTGATTTGAGATTAGAAAGAAGAGCGAAAGAAAGTCCAATAATGATTTTTGCTTTCATACTGACTTCATTTTGTTTGATATTTTATTGGCATATTTCATAAGATATCTCATATTGAAAATTTCAATTCAACTTTTACAATCTTAGATCATCAACGAAGAAACTGCCATGGCTTGACACAACAAAAGCAAATGTTCAAATATCAAAATAACTTATTTCATACAATGTGTAACCTTTTACATAGGCCTACTCCCATTGGTACTATGTGATTTTATTGAGTGAAAAGGCGAAATGTGCTTAGTCATTCTATTTCCAGACGTAGTAGCATATGAATCAGTGATACTTAAGAAACTATTGCAATGAAGTGATATACTCTAAAATGCGATACGACATTGAAATAATTCACGTGTGTCTTATCGACAACGTATCAATCTATATTTTCTGGAGATGGCAGCTCTATCTATAGGCAAAAAATTATACTTTTAACACTTATTTTTTGCGTACTACCATACATACTTAAAGGTATTTGCATACGACGATGTAATACAAAAGAGAATACGAAGAGTATAAAATGACCTTTCATCAGACACATAGTATACAGATTACTTTCGTTTCTTGTTCTGCTGATCGCACTTGGCACAGTTTTGTTCATGAAGTTTCATGACGACTTTTTTGAGCAAGAATTAGGAACGTTTCAGAAACTTTCTGATTTTATTTTTTTGTTAATAGCTAGTTTTGATAGTTCTATGCAATAATTTTCGGCTCTGTGCTTTAATTTCTACAAAATGAAATATTCTTGAACTCGACTTAGACATTTCTGTTACATCATCAACAAACATCATATCTGGCATGTCCAGAATCATAAGTCTCTGGATAGGTAGGTATTCTATGAGAAGAATGCACTTGTCGAATGTTGTATTGTACCGTGGTATGCATATCAAAGGCAAAACAATTCTGTTATGATCTCTGCTGATAATAAACATTATAGATCCCTCTCAATCATTACAGTTATATGAAGTATTCAAGAATTCCAGTTCTTTTCTTATTTTGTCTGAATATGCCTAAAGTGGATGCATAAAATTGGTCTTTGTTCTAAATATCGCATATTTATGTATAGTAGTTTACTGCGTGATTGATATTTTTGATCACGATCACGGTCCCAATCACGACCCAAACAAGGTCGTGAATCACGATCACGAACTGTTTCTTCAACTGTCGTCACGATCACGATCACGAATTTTCTTAGATCAAGTTCACGATCACGATCATGATCACGAATTTTCATAGATCAAGTTCACGATCATGATCACGAATTTTTTTAGATCAAGTTCACGATCACGACCACGAATATTCAGAATGCTTGGAGACTGAAAGTTCTCATCATTCTGGTATGAAACCTGTGTCAGATATTGGCAGCTCCGACTGGACACCGTCTGCCCCATGGAACTGGCTCTACTATACTTTCATTTTTCGCTTTATTACTCTGTGAACAAAGATGAAAAAGTTGGTGAGAGAAAAGCTCGTCACTGGTTATGCACTGCAATGAATATGCTATTGTTATGCTTTAATCAACGGTAACGATTGAGACAATGACTGACCGTTCATTTAGTTGGTTGTTCTACGTCTAATTGCACTGTGCCATTGTTGGTTTGAAAATGTACGAACACGACGTGGACGAAGAGAGAAAATTCAATAAGATAAAATGTGTGATAATCCAGGTCGATCATTCCGGATGTTCGTAACGGCGTCGTAAACGGTATAAAACGGCGCTATTACGGGCCTTAATCCGTCAGCCCGTTTTACGACCACCATTTAGTGCAGTAAGCGATCATCGGTTTTACAAGAAAAGGCCATCGTTTTTCGCCGTATTTTAGCCGTAAAAGGGTATGGCGAAAAATGGTCTCCATAAAATATCGTGCAATATGATACAGTATTGCTTCTCGCATTATTTTCGTCATCTCATTTTGCGACTAAAATACGGCGAAAAACGATGGGCGTTTCTTGTAAAAACAATGATCGTTTACTGCACTAAACGGTGGTCTTAAAACGAGCTGACGGATTACGGCCCGTAATAGCGCCGTTTTTCGCCGTTTTATACCGTTTACGGTCGTTTACGACGCCGTTTTCTTTGACCTGGGAAGTGAGCGATGATAGAGCAGAACAAAATTTCTCATTCAAGTGTAAGTAGAACGAAAAAACTATACAATGTCAGAACAATCATATAAATGGATATAACTCATTAATAAATATCGATCGATTTTTTTCTGTACTTAGGGAAATAAATTTAAAGATATAAAAATCTTTAATATCTGCCTGTTTTTAGAATGTCTACTGCTAATCCTACTCCATTTAATAAAAGAGATATTGAACGACTAATCGAAGAAAAAAATACGTCAATATCATATGTAAAACCAAAAGAAACCCAGAATATGTCCAAATGTTGGTCTCAATTTAGTCAAATTTATATTGCTAATATTAAACAAGATTTCATTATCTGCGATTCTTGTAAATCAATATTAGTTTATAAATCATCAACAGGATCCGACTGTATGATATCTCATTCACGTTCTTGTCAAACTAAAGAAAAACATTCTGATTCATCTGACCAACAGCGAAAAATTAATCATTATTACAAATTAACATCAAGTGGCAAAAACAATGTGCCAAAACTGATAAAAAATGATATTACATCAGCTTGTGTTGAATTCGTAGTTCAGGATGGTCGAGCATTTCATTATTAGAAGGATCTGGTTTTGTTCGGTTAGCAAAACAATTATTTAATGCTGGTAAACTTATGTCATCAACAACTACTATAGAAATTGAAGGTCTTCCACCTGATCCGACTACAGTAAGCAATTTCTATCACATTCAGAGAGATGAATTTTTAACAAAGATTGTTCTATATTAGATTAGTAGAAATATTGATCGAATGTATGCTCATTATAAAAAACAATTAATACAGCTCTGCAAATCAATGGACTACTTTTGTTTAACGGCAGATTTTTGGACCGAGTCTTATACTGGTAAGACAGATATATTCATCCTAAAAAAGATTGTTATTTTCTAGTTTTTCATGAAGGTTTGTCGTATTGTGGTTTATTACTTAATCATGTTGATCTAGAATTTCAATCGCAAGCATTTTTACTTGGCTGCTTTCCATATGAAATGGAAAACAAACGAGCAGCAACTATTCGATCTTTTGTTGATGATATACTTCAAAGTTTTGGTTTGAAATTAGATGAAGAAAAATATATTATGAGTGATAACGAACCGACAATGAAATGTACATTTAGTTTGAATTGTAAACGTATTGGCTCCAGTGACCACTATCTCAACAAACAGTTACAGCATGCCTTTACATCACAAATGATCGACGGAGAAGATGTTACCTGTGAATTAGCTCAAGAAATGTTTGATAGTGTTAAACATACTGTTTCAAGTGTTCGCCGAATGCACAAACAACAAAATTTGTCGAAAAAATGAATTCTATATTCTGATACACGTTTTAGTGGTGCCTATAATATGTTCACTGTATTTTTAAATGTCTTTGATGATTTAGATAAAATTTTGGACTCAAAATTATTAACGTATTATTCCAGAATTGATAAAGATCTTTTACATGATATATGCCAATTTTTATTTCCATTTAACACTGTTCTTCAAACCTTAAGCGACAGTAAACGACCAACCCTTCATCGTGTATTGCCATTCAAGCAATTCTTAATCAACAAATGTAATATTAACAACTATGATAAAGAAGGTTTGAAACAATTGAAATCTTTTTTGAGTATGGACTTCGAAAAATAATAAATTTCAATCCTAATACTCTGTTATTTTTCTAGGTAAATGATTAGATGAAAAATGGGAGTTGTCGAATGAACACCTTATTGCAACATTACTTCATCCAAACTTAAAACATTTTCATATGTGTCCTCATCTGAGAGAGCGTGCAATATGCTTATTAAAGGAAGAAATGATGAAATGTCAACAAAGTGCTCAATCTAAATGTACATCGTCTTCAATATCTTCAGTACCATCTTCATCTTCAATATCTTCAATTCCACCTTCATCTTCAATATCTTCAATTCCATCTTCATCTTCAATATCTTCAATTCCATCTTCGTCTTCAATATCTTCAATATCTTCAATTCCATCTTCGTCTTCAATATCTTCAATATCTTCAATTCCATCTTCGTCTTCAACATCTTCAATGAGAGCTTCGATATCTTCAATACCATCTTCATCTTCAATATCTTCAACTTCATGTTCATCGTTATCAACATCTTCAATTTCAAGTTCATCGTCATCGAAATCAATCTCGATTACTAATTCTTCTGCACGAAAAGAATTGTTAATGGCAATATATGATAAACAGCCTGTAGTACCAGAAAAAAGTACTATTGAACAAGAATTAGAAAAATATCTTACATCTACGTTTATGGTACGAGATGAAGAAGAAGATGACATACTTGGATATTGGAAAGAACATCAAACGTTATTTCCATTAATTGCTTCAATTGCTCGCAAAATACTAGGTATTCCAGCTTCAAATACATCAGTGGAGCGGCTATTTTCGTCATGCAAAAACACCATCACAGACAAGCGAACAAGATTAGGTGCTGAAAAACTAAACAAAATGATGTTTTTACAGAAGTATATGAATTTATTACAGGAAAAATTTCATGTTAATTTTACTGCAACAAATGATAATCAAAATACAAAACGAAAAAATGATACAACCATTTTAAATGAACAATCAATACAAAAAAAGATGAAACTGCACGAAGTGGCAATTGATTATCAAGATGATGATGAATATTTAGTAAATATTGAAAGTGACAATGAAAAATAAATGATATGATTATATGATTTTCTTTTTTCTCAGTTTTCTCTTTGTATAATAGTATTTGATCAGTTTATATATTTTCTTTATTTTCTTATTAAAATAGTATATTAAATGTCAGAGATTTTTGTGATTTACATATGAACATCAAATTTATGAATAAATATTTGATATTCTTAACGTATACATATACTTATATATATATATATATATATATATATGTATATATGTTTTTATGTATTCATGTTTATATATTTATGTTTATATATATTCAAGTTTCTATATTTATGTTCATATATATTCATCTTTATATATTTATATTTATATTTATATTTATATTTATATATATTCATGCTTATATATTTATGTCTATATATATACTACAGTCGTGAATCACGAATTATTGGATTCGATCACGATCACGACCACAAGTTTTTTCCTCAATCACGATCACGACCACAAGTTTTTTTCTCAATCACGATCACATCACGATCACGAGGAAAATTCCTTTGCCGTTCACGACCACGATCACGATTTGAAAAAAATTTAATCACGCACGATCACGATCACGATCTGAAAAAAATATTTTAATCACGCACGATCACGCTCACGCGTGAGCGTGATTCGTGATCGTGACCGTGATTCGTGATTCACGCACTACACTAACGATGGTACATGGAGAATGGTAGTAGATTATAAAAAATTAAATAATATTACTATTAAGGATAATCATCCATTACCCAATATGAAGCAAGCAATACAATTATTAGGTGGTGGTTATAAATTTTTTTCCAAACTTGATATGAAGAGTGGATTTTGTCAAATTCTAATTAAAGAAGAAGACAAATTTAAAACTGCATTTATTACTCCAGATGGTCTTTTCGAATGGAATGTGCTAGCTCAAGGTCTCAAGAATAGCCCACCATCTTTTCAACGAGTAATGGCTGATATATTATCTACTTGTCGGCAATTCTCGTTGGTTTATATTGATGATATCGTGGTGTATTCTCATTTATTTGAAGAACATCTCAATCATCTTACAAAAGTATAATCTTCTTTATTCAAACATAATTTTCAACTTAATCCGGTCAAATGTAGTATTTTTATCAACAAATCGATTATTTATCTCATACGATATCTAAAGATGGTGTTAAGCCAACCAATGAAAAAATTCAAGCAATTATTAAATTACGACAACCTACTAAATCAGCTGAAGCAAATAAATTTCTTGGTGCTCTTTCGTGGTATCGTAAATTTATACCCAAATTTGTAACAATTACTGCACCTACTCATGCTATAACAAACTTAACAAAAACAAATAGACACAAATTCGAATGGGGTACTTCTCAATCTCAAGCATTTTCACAATTGAAGCAGTTATTAATTACCTCTCCATTATTTCTTGATTTTCCAAATGATAATTATCCTGTTATATTAACAACGGATGCATCAGAAATTGGTATTGGTGGTACATTACAACAAAATATTAATGGTGAAATAAAAAATTTATATTATCATTCTCAAGTTACATCTTCTACTCAACGACGATATGATTCTATTGAATTAGAAGTATTAGTTATATGGTTATGTTTTCAACGAATACGATCTTATCTACTTGGTAGATTTATTATAATTTATACTGATCATTGTCCTTTATGCAAAATGATGAACTCATCGGTGAAAAATCGATGAATGGATCGAATTTCTATTTTATTTCAAGAATTTAATATCGAAAAAATTATTCATATTAAAGGTCAACATAATTGTTTAGCTGATTATTTATCTCGTCATCCAATACAAAATGATGAAGAAATATTTGATGAGGATTATAGCATAAGCATGTTATTTCAGGGGGAACCACCAGAGACGGTGCATGCTCCTGTCAATCATCCTCCAGTTATTGGTGCTGTTGTTACGCGTTCAAAAATGAAACAAATACAACAACAACAAAATGAAAATGACAAAATTACACCACACACTGTAAATAATATATCAACGGCGTCAAGTAAAGACAAAATTGAACATTCAAATAAATCTCCATCACACTTAATTACGTCTAACAATTTTGATATAACTCAAATTAAACTTGAACAGTCAAAAGATTCAAATATTCAGAAGAAGATTAAAGAAGTTATGCAAGATCCAACAAAACATTCTTATGTAGTTACAGATGGTTTATTATATAAATTGGTATTAATGAATGTTGCTAGTAATAATAATAAGAAAGTAATTTACTTACCTTCAGCCATAATCAATTCCCTCCTGCACTCATACCACAATGATTCACTTAGTGGTCATTTTGGCATTCAGCGAACATATTTAAAAAATTAAAAAATAAATTCTGGTGGCCAAATATGAAACAATCAATTATTCAACATATTCAATCTTGTTTACCTTGTCAACAACATAATATTAGTCGTACAAAGAAACCAGGTCGACTTAATTCAATTCCAACTCCAGAGGAACTATTTCAATTAACAGGTATTGATTATTGTGGTCCGTTCAAACCAACACCTCGGGGGTAAACAATATGTATTATGTATTACTGATTATTTTACAAGATGGATGACTGCAATAGCTTTACCTGATTGTTCAGCACAAACCATGGTTCAAACATTATTTAATAATTATATTTGTCCATATGGTGTACCATTAGCTATATTATCTGATCAAGGTACTCATTTTAAAAATCAATTTATGGAATCCATAGCAAAATTAATTGGTTACAATCATATTTTTTCAAGTGTTTATCACCCACAAAGTAAGGAAATGATTGAACGTTTTAATGCGACATTCGTTCCTCAAATTGTCAAACTTCAAGATCTTGAAAATAACAATTGGGATGAATTCTTATCACCAGTGGTATTTGCTTATAACACCAGCATCCATGCAACGACTAATTATTCACCGTTTCAATTACAGTTTGGTTGAGAACCACGTTTACCTACTAATGAACCTTCATCAGCATTTACTTTCAATAAACCAAATGATTATTATGTACAATTGAAAAAAAATCTGTTGATAATACAACAACACGCACGTGATAATATTATTCGTCGACAACGACAATACAAGATTAATTATGATAAACAATGTCCAGATCCACATTATGAAATCAATGATCCAGTACTGATTAAAATTCATGGAATAAAGAAAAAATTAGAACAAAAATATTCGATTACACCAAAAATAATTATTAGGAAACAACATCCAATTGATTGGGCCAAACATGAAAAAACACAGGTCGAATCCAGAGTACATGTTAATGATATTCGACCTATCCTTATTTTAAAATCAACATGATATATTATTGTTTAGTTATTTGCTAATATGATCATTAAATATTAATGTTATGTTATGTTTATAGTGATTCGATGTTTGATCGTCTTTGTTGTATGAGCAACGACTTAGTTGAACTAACATCGATTCGTTATGCTTGTGAACATATTGATATTTTCATTAGCGCGCATTAGTTATCAATATAATTATTATTTGCATATGGTTAGCATTAACAAATATTGGTTATTACAAATACAAAAAAATTACACACAGGAAATCTTCTCTTTCAGAAGTATTTCTGTTTTCAACAAACAAAGTTATTTATGTTTTAACTTTACACATATTACATATTTTATTAATATACTAACGATATCTATGTATGCAATCTTGATAGGTTTATTCGTCAGAACGAGTGATAAATTATATGATTTATTTGTTTACCTTATTTATATTATTCTTTTTTTCTCTTCACTTATTTTATATCAATTTGTTTAATCTTCTTTTCTTTAGTCATTATAATGTCAGATGAATTTGTTTCATATCATTTATGTGATATTAACAATCCTCCAGCTCATCTTGATGACAATCAAAAATCGAATTGGATACGTGCTACAAAAAAGGTGAAAAAAAATTATCAATTTCAATAACAATATCCAGCATTTGATATACCGACATCACTTTATGAAATTATATATATGTAAACAAATATACAACAACTGGAACAATGCAAAAATTAATTAATTATGTACGAAATTGTAATGAATTCACATTTGATACTGAAGGTGAAAAATCAACCAAACAATTAGCATTAATTCAAATTCAAGCAATACCTCAACAATTACCATTTTTTGTTATATTAGTAGAACTTGCACATTTACCACCAATTCATTCATTAATTCATTTGCAAATTAAACAATTATTTGAATTAATTTTTACATTTAGAAACGACATATTATTGGGAACCATTACGTAAGGAAATTTATCCAGCTATTGTTTATCAATGGTTTGAAGAGCCAATTAAAACATCAGTGGTTAATTTTCAACTTAAATTTGCTGATTGATATAGTTGGGCACTATCTCATTGCGAGATGTGAAGCCTGTCAAATGGTCGTAATATTATTATTAATGATATTAATTCTGAGGGACAAATGAATTTATTATCAAAATGTACTTGTCATAAATCAAGTCCTTATCGTCCTAATGAACCATGGGCATTACAACAAGCTTTAATTTATACATATGGAATGTTTATTGACAAGTCAATTACTGTTAATGAATGGACAATGGAATTAGATCCAATGTACTCAACCTTGTCAACATCAAAAAGAAATAAAATGATACATTACGCTATATATGATTGTTTTACAGCAACATGTTTACTTCGACCTGTTACATTATATTGGACATTTCAACAGGTAACAAAGATTAATATTCTTGATTCATTTCAGGCACTACTATCATCAACACAAGCTAATAACAACCCAACAAATACAAATATTAAACAACAAATAATTAAGAATATTAATGATGATATTGAATTAATTCCCGATGATGATGATGAAATAACAGTTAATCAATGTATTAAAATTACTATTAATAATGATTAAATAAAGCATTGTCACTAAATAATAATGAATCATTATATGAAGCAATATCAGATGATGATAATGAACCAAATTCAGCATTGCCACCAAACGATAATGATTTACGTGTCAACAACCATGATATGGTTGATCATCTCAGTGATTATGAACAGCAACAACAATCTTTAACCAAGAAACGTCAATTAAATAGTCGAACACGATCAGCTGAAGCTCGAAAACGACGAAATCGAAAAAGAAATGTTTATTTCCGAATGCAACGTTATAGATATTTTATCATTCGTCCATTCTACTGTAGATTTACAATGAAACTAGTTCGACATATTCTTGCTGAATACAGTATTTATTATACTCATGTCAAACCGGTTGATGATTTATTACTTATTGGTGTAAAAGACAAAATAATTGAACCACGAAATGATCGAAGATTACCCGGTGATATATTTGATCGACGTTATTATTATTTGTTTCGTCGTCGAGCTCAATATTTATCAAGAAGATCAAATGATATACAAGAGTAAACAACAATGGTAAACATATATTTTTTTCTCTTTCTATTGTTGTATTTTTTTATTATTGTCAGATTTTTTCTCTATAGTGTATTTTTTTTTCTTTATGTTTTATATTTCCTGCATGATATTATATGAACATTTGTTCCTACTGTTTTTTTTCTTTTTCTCTTTCATTTGATGCATTTACAGTTATGTTATTATGTTTTAAAAAAAAAGTGTTTTGTAAACAAAAACTTTTTTCCTTGTCCGAGTAGGGTGTTATATCCGACATCTATATTGTCATTCTTTTTTTCTCGTTATGCCTGGTGATGCTTATATATATATATGTGATATACACTTGACTAGTCAGATCATCTTTTTTGAAATAAAAGTTATGTTTGTCCTCAAGTGACCTCACATTTGTCCTTAAATTTATTCTAACAAAAGGAGAACGTAATAGGCAGGTCGGAAATTCCCATAGGTAGGTCGAAACTTCCCATCAACACGTCGAAAATTCCCATCGATGCATGGGGAACTCCCATAGATAAGTGGGAAATTCTTATCGACAGGTGGGGAATTCCTACCGAAAAGCGCAGAATTTGGACTGATAAGTGTGCGCATTCCTATCTATAGGTGGGGAATCCCCATCAATAGGTGGGGAATTTATACTCATTGCCAGTTAGACATAAAAGCACGCGTGCGTCGATATTCGCCTCATTCTCTTTCAATATTCAGATTATAAAGCCGAAGTATTACTGCAAGGGCATACCATTTACATACTTGCTCATATTTATCTACTATTCTCTCATCAGCGTCGAACAGCAACAAATGACAATGCAGAAGACCATTCAAATTGCCTGTTTAATCGCCTTTTTGGCATTAATAATAACAACTTGCATGGTACAGGCAACACCAATTGACAATGAATGGGATTTTAGAGAGCTGAGGCTGTTCAATAATCACACGGTCATTGAGGATCGAACATGCCTGAGAATTATTACCTTAAATCATATGAAGGGAAGAGGGAGAGAATTAGAGCAACTAGTCACTTGATCAGTATGGTTAATACTTTATGATAAAAACCAATAGTTTTCAACCAAAAACGCCTGTTCGAGAGTCGAAATTCACTATTATTCCTTAGAACCGATTTAGAGTTCCAGTTGGATAGAAGACATTACAGAAGAATGCAGTTGATCGATAGCAGAATGCATGAGAAAATGTCGCTTGAGAGCTGGTCTCGTTACAAAGATCCTTCGTGGACTCATTTTTAACAAGAAAGAAAAGAAATCACACCAAGTTCAAACAAAATGAGGTCGATGTATCTGACTTCAAAAACTTTGCAAGTTATAAAGAATCCTCTGTGAGAGGTAATGGTCAAATCTAGCATTCAGATTTCATTTTAAAATGATATTCAGTAGGCGAAAGTCTACTATTTTTTGCATGTTTTCATCATATAAAATCGGCTTTTGGTTTCCATATTAGACCATTTTTTGGAACCATTCTTTGGTTTGATGATATATACACTGATATGCGCACTTGTATATCATAAGTCCTTGTGATATCTTGATCCCACACTGTTTATCATTCGCGAAATCATGCGATATCCTACACTGTAAAAAAAAAGATATTTTACGGAACCAAAAAAGGATCTTGCTCTGGGTCACGGGAATATCATTTTTTGGTTTCGTACACAGGGTTCAGCATGAAACCTTTATCGAAAAAGTCTAAAAGGTTTCGCACAAAAGGTTCAGTACAAAACCTTCACAGGAAAAAGCCCAAAAAGGTTTCGCACAAGAGGTTCCTTACGAAACCTCTCGAAAAATGACGTCCAAAAGGTTTCGCACAAATGGTTTCGTACGAAACTTCCAAGGTATTTACATCTAATGAGGTTGCCCCTGGACATGATAATCCGTTTTTGAGTTGAGCTTCTCTTTCTAAGGTCGTTGTCTGTGAGATAAGAAAAATCTCTGAAGGATGCGATTCATTAACTCTTCTCTCGAAGATCATCCTTATGTCACTAGAATTTTAGTTGACTGCTAATGAGGAACCCTATTTAGATGTGAATTTGATTTTGAGTTCGAACCATCAGTGTCAGATAGATGTGAGGGAAGTATGAAAAAATCCAAATGAACGAGGGTTGATAAGTCTTCTCTCGAAAGTTATAGCCATTTTCTTTAAATTTTAATCTATAGTGCCGTAGATATCAGTTAGTGGAATGAGACTATTTCTATTTAAGAATTTATGGACGGAGCGGTCTATTTATGAGGACAATGTGCCAAAACTTTTAGTTGAAAACAATGCGCTTTTTCCAGAGATGCTCAAGTTCACAAAAAATAGAACATTTTCATCATCTTTCGTGAGATACAAGTTGCATTGTTGAACTTAAGCATCTCTAGAAAAGACGCATTATTTTTGAAGGAAAAATCTTTGGGACATTCAACTCATAAATAGACTGCTTCGTCCATAAATCCTTAAATAGCAATAGTCTCATTCCACTAACTGATATCTACGACACTACAGATTACAATTCAAAGAAAATGGCTATAACTTTATTAATTTATCTCTCGACACTTAGTTAACTAGTATCTGGAGTCGATAAAT
>CAJNOL010005026.1:0-12940 GCA_905250125.1 Rotaria sordida
GGGTGTGAATATGGATGTGGGTGTGGGTGTGTGGATGTGGGTGTGGGTGTGGGTGTGTGTTGGATGTGGGCAAGGGAAAACGACTGACTTAAGTCACTTTAAATTCATGTTAAGTCAAGTAAGTCAATTAAGTCAGTTAAGTCAAGAAAGTCATTCTAAGTCAAAAAAAATGTCAAGAAAGTCACGAAAATCATCTGCAAAGAATCATTAATAAAGAATAAAAAGCTGTGATTTTTTTCCAATATCGAGGACACATTCTCTAAAACATTTTCTTCTCATTTTTTTTCAATGATGTGTACATAAACCCAGATCCAACAAAACGGCGATTTACCATGTAAAACGTCGATAAACGGCGCCGTAATCAATCACACCATATTATGGAAGCAAAAACGAGAAAAAATGACGGCCGTTTTCTAGCAATAGAAACGGCTCGTAATGCAGTATGACGGATTATGGCGAAATAAGGCCAAAATTAATGCAGTAATTCGCCGTTTTAGGTCGGATAAGATGCCGTTTCCGACCGCCGAAATGATCCACCTGGGAAATAGGCGAAAGAAAAAGGCACATATATACTGTAGATAGAGGTGTTAGCCACCGCCGCCGATCGAGTGAAAGATCACAGTTCAAGCTTCGTCTTTTTCTAAATTATCACTCGTTGATAATAATCAGCAATATCTTAAGTTTGATCTATGTGACAATTAGAGATTGCTGAAACCAACAGACCTTTTAAAAAATAGGAATTAGCGTATTTTTTCTTGGATGACATATGGTCTGAAAACCGAGCTGATAAACAAATATGTCTTCTTGTGATTTTGTGACGCTACCATATATATTAGGTTTTCGTTTGCCTTTTTCCTTCATGCACAATAGATTCATCGCTATTATTTTCTCCGTTTCGCGATTTTTAACTTATTCAGTATACAGTTTCGACTAACTGTCTAGTTTGAGTTCGAATGTAAATGTAACTAACATTGCGATTCGAATTCGAATTTCAATCGATAATCATGTTAGTGTAGAAAAAAGAAAAACATTTAGTTTGAATTTGAATTCGAATAATCAATAGAAATAAATCTTGCTCTTTGTCTCCACTCACAGAAAAGTATCGATTTGAATTTGGCTTCAAATTCTAATTTCAATGTTAGTTCCACTTATGATCTCATTCGAGCTACCATAGGGGTGGAACAGTATCTTTATTTTATTTTGAAAAAGTAAAGTAAAGTAAAGTAAAATACTATAGTTTGAATGTGGAAAATAAAGTGAGAGGGTGTGAGTGGGATGTGGATGTATGTGTAGGTGTCGTTCAAGAGAAGATACAGACCTACACCCGCACCCACACTCACGCCCTCATCATATGTTTAACACAAAAAGCATTCACTAATCAAGCTTTAACTTTCGACAATACCGGATACCAGTGTTTTGAGTTTATAGAGATGCATAATTAGTGGGTTGAGATCTGTTATGGATGTAATGTAAGTGTACAACCTGGTGCTTTACTAGTTAAATCATTAGTTAGGAAAATAAAAATAGTAATCAATTAAGAAAAAATTAATAATTAGAAAATAGCAACAAAGAAATAAAGAATAGAGTGTCAGTAAAAACAAATAAAGAAAAAAATACTGTGCAAAATGCGAATGCGAATAAAACAAATCGTTTCTTTGATGGTCGATTATTCCTGAAAGGTAACTATCATCTCTTAGTTATTAGTCATTTTACGTATGTTATATTAGCATAATAACGATGAAGAAGATATGTGAATTCCATATTTTAACACTAAAGGAATTGGGCTAATAAGTTTTTTTTTATTTTGCATCCTTTACTAGCTTCGAAAATATTTTCACACTATGTAAGAAAGAATCAAGAACTAAAATCTTTCCAAGTGCATGTAAGAAGTCAAGCCTAATTGGTATCGTTTTGTTATTTTGTATTGACGATGATTAGCAGTATCTTCTTAGCAATAAGTCTGCATTAAATTTTTTCGTTTTAAGTAAAATTTGTATTAGAATTTAGTTTTCTTGCCTCATATTATCAACTGATGAATAATCTCATGATAAACAATCAAAACAAAAGACTAAAAATTACATCTAATATCAAATTGATGAATGTGAAACTTAAACTAAAACGATATTACAGTACAGGTTGACAAGCTCCGATGCGAGTCTGATTCTATTCACCAATGATAGTTTTATATGATCTGTAGGAAAATTAGATCTAGATAGTAATTGAAGATAAATTATATAATATTCCAGTGCAAAAAACCTATCAACAATTGACGTACATCTTTATGCAAATACATGCTAGCATCTAAATATAGATAAGAATTTCGATGGGGCAAAGGACTCGACTCTCTTTTATCAACACAGTAAAACATACAAGGACATTGTTTTTTCGTCAACTTATTTTCGCTTCACATTGTGGTATTACGACACCATGATAATTTCAACATTTTTTTTCTTGTTATTTTTCATCGAATTTTCTCATGAATTGAATAATAGATTTGGTAGAACACCTCCAATGGGTAACAGAAAAAAAAAGAATTATGCACGATTTTTACTATTGAAAGATGGATTTGGTGTCATATCAATAAAACGGTAATCCGACAAACAGCTGATGCTATGGTAGCCACAGCTTTTACTACAGTGGGATATCAATATGGTCTATTTTTCTCTTATTTCGTATATACAAATCATTATCTTCCTATTGTCTGTCATAGTGAATTTGGATGGTTTCTGGCAAAAACGTCAAGTTGTGCAACGGATTATTCAACTCGAGCGAAAAACTTTTCCAAGTGACATTTGAAATCTAATCGATCATGTTCATTCAGGAAAACTCAAGTTTAGTCTTTATTCAGGTGTGCAAGTTAAATCTTATTTTTCACCATACAACAGATAGAAGATATAAGACTTGTGATGGCCGACCTGCTTCGTCAGGCTATAAAAACTGGATGCAGATACTTGTGTTGCTTGAGGCGTACATTATTTGAAACTCGATAGTCATTATCTAGATGGAACTCCTGCAGCAGTTGAATATTCACTTATGCGAGATACATAAAATGCAAGTGAAAAATCCCTCTTCTACTCTTTGTGTGGTATGCATACAATCTGGTAACACTTTTCCGTATATTATTTGACAGTTTTCTAGATAATTGGGTTTCAATGATCGGCAATATTGATCGCGTAAATTTATTTGATATCTTTCATATTTGAATACTTTTCTCTTTTTTTTTCAGAACAATTAGCTTGTTCAGCACGCAGATTCCAGTAGTTGGAATGATTCTGATGGTAAGTGATTATTTCATAGTTAGTCTAATCTATTGCATCATATTCATTTAGTGCTCGAAGTTGGCAATGGTGACATGATGGATATGGAATATGTGAGGCATTTCTCGCTATGATCAAATACTGAAGCACGATTGATTATTGGATGTGATATTAGTTACATGAGTGCAGCCGCTCTATCAACACTTACTAATGCAAATGTGATTGCTGTTAATCAAGATCCATCGAATATTCAAGGAAAGAAAGTGTATTTTGCAACATCACAATCATTAATCAATTGCTGATGTTTAACAGAAGGAGTTCATAGTGCTTTTCCGCCCTATCAAATATATCTCTTTGCAATCCGGCTTATAGTTGGATTACTTATGGGTAAATCTAGTGGACTATTAGATAGTTTTGTTTCTACTTAGTGCCAAGTGAATGAAGCATTAGACAATATCCTGTAGAAGATTAAGAATGTGTAGAATTTTCTTTCTCTTTTTTGAATGTGAATAGTCAACTTTGCATCGGCTATACTTTAAAACTGTCAATCAAAGACTACATTAATATTTTATATTTTACAGGCATTTTTTTATTTAAACAGCTTCATTTTCCTTTCAGTAATGTTTTTTTTTAAATTTATCTTTCACGAGTGACATACAAAGACATTACACTAATGCAACCAGGAAAAATAATTACATTTTTCTCTACAGTCATTTTCTTATCATTTTTTTCAAGTAAAATAACTTCTGAACATATGCAATTTTATTCATCATTATCTTTGTTTCAAATATTATCCAAATGCTGTTATTTTGACGTCCTCTTTCTTTTGATAATAATATCTACAGTTCAATCATTAGTTTCAGACAAATGATGTAGTGATAAGTGATTTATTGAAGTTGATAAAGCGCGAGAAACTCCTATTGTAGAGAGAATGATTTAAATAACAATCGTCTGAAATAAGACAAAGGAGTCAAAATAAAAATTACATAGTTTTAATTATTTCTGTAGGAGTTTAATTTATTTTTGATTCAGCTCGAATTTTTAGAAAGTTGAACAGTATCCATCTCTGATTAATACTATATGTATATGCAATCTGGATTGTGTTTGGATAAATTGAACGAAGAATTCTTTTTCATTATATTTATTTTGATATGATTTGATAGTTAATATTATTGATATATCTCAAAGTTTAAAGGGAGAATTCCACTAAAAATTGTGAAAAACTGTTGGTATTTGTTGTTTAATTCGTAAATGATAGTGAAAATTTTATTTATTGCTATACCAATGACTGAATCTTCGATTACTGAGATTTAAGAGGCCTCTTACAATAGACTTTGTACTTAAAATGGCACGTTTAGACTGATATTTTTTTTCTATTTTTATTTAACTTTTCAGCTATCTTTGCTTCAATTATGTGTCCCTTTGTTTTTTATTTTTATCTTACAAGATATTGATAAGAATTTGTTACTCTGTACGTGTCAAGTACGTTTTCAACTTTCATCATGCGCAACTCTCGTCATGCGCATCTTTCATAGTTCTCTCCCTATGACGAATTCTTTGACTTTATCTATAAGAAAAGTACACACTATTAACCTATAGAAGAATCGTACTCAATAAAGTCACACATTCCATGAATGACTCGGTAAACACAAAACATTTTGAATGAAAAGTATATTTTTATCACCTGTCACATTTTTTTTTATAGTATTCTATGCAGAGTCTGCACGAGAAACAGTATTTTAAAGATAACCAAATAGCGTTATTCTTTTATGATCGTATTATATTGGTCAAATGTTTTGCTGATTTGAAATCGTATGACAAAACTTGACGTCACCTCTGTATGATATTACGACTATGAGAAAATTGTGAGAAATATAAATAAACACAATTATGTCGCAGCGAACTAGTTACATTTCGTCGACAATCAATAATACTATCGTCTTCGCGTACAATATTAACAATGAAAGTCTTCATTATTTTTTGTGTCCTCTTCGTAGACGCTTATTGTGCTCCTATACTTGATAATCAACTTGACAATGAATGGGCATTATTCAAAAGTGTTTATCAAAAACAATATACTACAATTGGAAAAGAAAATGTTCGGTATGATATAAGAGAATTTTTATAATTTGGAAAAAATATTTTTTTTTAATTTCATTGATAGTCGAAAGATTTGGGAAACAAATCTTGCCAAAATTCATCAACATAATTTTGAAGCTGATCTTGGCATTCATACTTATACATTAGGAATGAATCAATTCGGTGATTTGGTAGATTTCTTTTCCATTATTATATATGCAAATATATTATAATTGTTTATGTAGACTAATGACGAGTTCAGAAAACATATGAATGGATTTAAAGCATCAAAAACAACAAACAATCATGATCATCATACATTCGTAGCTCCATCAAATGTTATCCTTCCAAAGTCTGTCGGTAGGCTTTCTTTTGATTGAGATTATTGTAATATAACAAGAAGATTTTCAAAAATATTTTCATATAGATTGGCGTGAAGAAGGTTATGTAACACCAGTCAAAGATCAAGGACAGTGTGGTTCATGTTGGGCTTTTTCAGCCACTGGTGCACTTGAAGGTCAACATTTTGCTAAAACAAAAAAACTTATTTCACTTTCAGAGCAAAACTTAGTTGATTGCTCAGATTTTGTTGGTAACATGGGTTGTTTCGGTGGTTTAATGGATAATGCTTTTCAATATGTCAAAATTAATGAAGGTATTGATACTGAACATAGCTATCCATATGAAGGTTTTGATCATCTATGTCGATTCGAAAACACTGATATTGGCGCCACTGATACTGTAAATATGAATTATTTTATTTTATACAAAATTCAAAGTTATTTAAATATATAATTGTGACATTTTAGGGATATGTTGATATCACACCTCAGAATGAAGATGATCTTCAACTTGCTATTGCTACCATTGGTCCTATTTCAGTTGCTATTGATGCATCACACGAGTCATTTCAATTTTATACATCGGGTGTTTATAATGAATCAGCTTGTTCATCAACAAAACTTGATCATGGTGTTTTAGTTGTTGGTTATGATACAACAAGTTCAGGTGATTATTATATTATAAAAAATTCATGGGGTACATCATGGGGTATGGAAGGATATATTTGGATGAGTCGAAACATGCAAAACCAATGTGGTATTGCTACCATGGCTAGTTATCCTCTTATTTGACCGAAGAATCATCAAGAGACAAAAAAATTCTATTTTTTTGTAACAAGTTTCTGTACAATTATTTTTCTTTCTTTTTTTCATCTTGTAAATAAATATATAACTTGGAGAAAAATAATACCTAATACAAAGCAGAAGCATCATAAAAAATACACAACGCATTCATATGCCTTTGACTGTATCAACTAGACAAGTGGTGAAATAAAGAGCATGAATCGAAACTATTCTTATATAGTTATTTTTTTAGCAATATTGAACACTTGAATAAAAATGATATTTTTTGTGATATAATAATTGTTTTCGTTTACTTTTCTGTATATTTTTACAAACCATAGAATAGATTGACAAAGATTTATCAATTATAATTATAGACAATAATTACCAATACTCACGATTATCAAGACAAAAAAAGTCTTAATAGTCCCACAATATCGACAATCGCGGATATAAAACAGATCTTATTCGGAAGAAATTAGTTTCTATCATTATTTTTCAAAAAAAAACGCTGTTATTGTAATGAAATCGTCAAAATACAGACTCTAACTTATCTTCTCTGAGTGTATATAATGACCTGTTCGTAATGATATAGATACGACTGAATTAATGAAGTAGCTCAATAAATATCATTGTCGAGCGTGGTCATAACGCTACTTCTCCAGTTCGTCATATAGAGTGATCTTCTGGCGGACCTTCTCTCAAGCTTCCAATAGAACAATTTTGTTATCTCATATCAACTGGTCGAAAACAATCGTCTCACAGTCTAATTCGTAAGAGTTGCATCATTCGAGAAAGTGCAAAAAACTGAGTATTACCCTAGAATATGAGCGCGGGGTATGGTGTAGTCCCAAGAAAAAAATTTAAAAATACTATAGGGTGTCCAGTAAGTCATGAAACAGACACACTAAAAATTGAATATCTCCATTAGAGCTCGACCAAACGGGCTCATTCTTTTTTTACTAAGGATAGAGGCATGTTCACACTCCAAATTCATACCGACAAAGTCAGTTAGAACCTTTGTTAAATACCACTATCGATCTCAACAAGAAAATTTTACTTGTTCACAGATAGGAAAAGAAACCAATATGCTCACCATAGGCTCGCACTAATCTTGCCCATACGGATTTGGAGTGTGAACATGCTTCTATCTTTGGCAAGAAAATTAACTCGTTTGCTCGGGCCGTAATGAAGATATTCAATTTTCTTTTCTGATAAAGTGACTTTTGCGCCATCCTATGTTGTTTTTTCCTACCTATGAACAAGTAAAATTTTCTTGTTGAGGTTAATAATGGTATTTAACAAAGATTCTCACTGATCTTGTCTGTATGAATTTGGAATGTGAACATGCCTCTATTCTTAGTAAAAAATGAGCCCTTTTGGCCGAGCCATAATGAAGATATGCAATTTTTAGTGTGTCTGTTTCATGACTTATTGGACACTCTATATATAAATGATCAATTACATCGTCATTTTCATCAAATAATTTTGTTACCCTAGTATTTTCATTTTTATATTGGTACTGAATGTCAATTATCATAAAATGATATTGAAGAAATAATTAATTCTTTTCAAATAAATTTTTTATTTCTGAGTCACCAATCAAAATATGTTTAATGTTTTTGTGTGATGAAAATATGCCATAGCAACATATTTTTCTCTTCAAATCGCAACCAGTTTCAACATTTCTCTATTCTATTGTAGCATATATTATTTGTATAAATTTATTGTATAATTATTTTCTTGTTTACTTAGTAATCATTCATACATACAAAGCATGTCCTACTAATTCTGGACCTCAACGAAAATTACTTTATAGGTGAACAAAGAGTGATCCCTACTGAATCATATCTATATGAGCTTCAAGTAGTTTAGACAATGTTTTAAATGGTATACATATTATCTGATGACATTATCTATTTAAATAATAGAAATATAAACAAATGAAACGTGACAGTTAAAATCTTAAAATGGGTCATGATTATTTCCAATGGCAAAAAAACACCAAATACATTTTATTTAGTAGGAGAATGTATTAATTTAATAATTATAAAAATATGTTGTTTATGTATCATGCATTTCTTTTCCGTCATTAATTATCAATTCGCCTAGTCTATGAGAAATTTTGTCAATCATGTTTTCTACAGTCATCACAAGTTTTTTTTTTTCATTCCTTTTCAATCTCTTGTTTTTACCTGTCTGCAAATAATAATCTCCATACATTTTTAATAAGCCACACATCTGCAAATTTTACATTTCAATCTTCAGGTGAACCTTTCTTCCAGTAAACAATTCATCAATAGTTCGTAATGCAATCATTATTCTATGTTTTGAATCTTGATTGCCTTGCACTAGGAAAATGTTTTTTCCACAGAAACATGAAAAAACACAACTAAATAGAAAGTAAACCATTGAGAAAATGAGATATTTGACAAGGCTTTAATTATTTCATCTTTAAAATAGTATTCTTAGAGAATCTTGATCAGTTTTGAAAAAATAATTGAATTTCGTAAATCCTCAATATTAATGGTAAGAAAACATTCAATATATAGACGTGGCTAGAATTTCTTTCTATGTTGATCGTGCGGATGTACTCTAACAATTTTCAGTCATTTTTTTTCTGAAGTTGAGATCGATCTAAATCTTCAACAAAAGACAAGGCTGCCACTGGCTAACTTCACCTTGTGTAAGACAGATGGTCGGAACCAAACAAGATTCTGAGTGAAACAGAAGAATGATTTTAAATATCCCCAGTTCCACTAATAGGTAGAGCCCGTCCAATCTAAAATTCAGGATTCTAACCCAATTTATTGAAACGTATTAGGGTCAGAATTTGGATCTGCTACGATCGGGCTCTGCTAATCAGCCGGTGACCATAAATATTTATGTATCTCATATGTTATTGATTAATATTGGTCTTGGTTCAATTTTTCATTCTATCCTTATCGAAGCTGTACTTGTTAATCGAACTAATCTTCATTTAGACACGTGAATTTGTTGATAACCTAGTGGACATTCGTATTAAAACTTTAGTATTCAACTCCTCTTTTTTTTATTCTAAAATAAAATAAATTCTGATATTGTACATTCTTATTATAAGAGGAAAAGTATCTATGAAAAAAAAACATTGATTGAAATCTGTTTCTCTCATGAATTGATTTTGAAAACACACATGAATGGCAATCGATAGTTAGTAATGAGGCAAAAAGTTGCTGTTCTTTACTGTTGCAGTGTAATTCAATATCGACAACAAAATATCATGCATGAAATAAAGAACATATCTCTGTTTTTGTTAGTTCTCGACTATAAATTCGTAATTGATCGATGATGCCTTTATAGGCAGCTGTGAAGACAGGAGACAAACTTCAAATAAAACATCTTGTGACAAAACCACTTCTTTTCGGATGAGTATAAGTGTAAGCACGGGTGCAGATATAAGTCTTCCATTCATCCATACCTACACCTTTTAAAATTCAATCTACTCAAAGGACCTATCAATAACATACGTTTGTAGCACAGGGATAACAGTAATGGCGGTTCTTTCATAGTAATGAATTTGTTTTTGTAACTAGAAAATACAAAATTGTATATGCAAAGGATGGTATGCGAAAAAATTGTTTACTTTCAATTCCAATTTCAATTTCTAGTGAATTAATTATTTTTTCATCTTTTCTTTTCATGTATGTGCACACGAAAGATGCACGTACATAAGAAGTAGGTTATTTGAAACTGAATCTGTATAACCAAAATTTTTAATAAAAGAAGAAAGCAGTGCTCGAAAAATATTTCCATGGAAGGCTTACCAGCAGCCAAAGTTACCATTGTTAAGAAAAATAACCAACGAAGCAGTTACTATTCTGATTTTAGAGACGTACGTCTACTTGATTTAGATATTACCCTCTTGTTTTACGGTTCTTTTCGTAGATAAGTAGAAATATTCATGTCACTCATGTCAAACGAGTGGAATCAACTGCATCAGGAGTAATAAAGAAGACAAAACTTATTGGCTTGAATGTAGTGGGTCCTGAAGCTTCTCCACAAATATTTTTGCCTGAAAAGACACGCAATCGATCAGAACCAACGAAATCAATAGTGAATGGATCACGATCTGAAGTAAGATGCTTATTCATCTCAAAAGAGCTACAAATTGAGGCTTTATATCTTCTATTAGACTATTAGATCTACTTTATATCCTTTATCGCATATGCACTCGATACAGGTAAGATATAATAGTTCTAATGCATATCTAGTGGAAAAATTTCTGTTTTTGCAGACAATGACATCTCTGAGTCATCTTGACTCATTCAATCTTGTGACTCCTTCGAAAAGTTCATTTACGTCAAGCTTCGAGGCTTTTTCGAAGAACAAAACGTGGCCTACTATTTCAGAAACGTTTTTACTCAACAATAACGAGGTATTTAGAAGTTTCTTGAACAAAAAGAGAAACTTCCAAAATTGAAAAATAATCTTTTCAAAAAAATCATGTATATAAACTTGATTGCTACTGTTTTCAGAAAATTAAAAATTCTTCTATTCTGTACAGTACTGAGCACATGAGTGTGGATGTAGTGTATATGTGATGCTATTCTACCCTCAAACCCAAAACGAAGATTTTTTGGTATAATCGAGATACTCTTTTGGTTCGTATTCTCTAATATTAAACCTACATACTTTGATTTTTTACTTTTTATTTGCTCAAATAGTATCATAGGTATACTAGTATATATACATGTATATAGTAGCATCACACATGAAGCAATTCAAGTATTAAATAGGTAACTTTATAGGGATAGGAGGTCGACCCATGCTGATACCGATGACCCTGCTTCATCGATTGATCTCAGATATCACTTACATTAGGAGGAGAGTCAAAATGATAAAAAAATTGATTACGAAATTGCTTGAATCTGCTCCATGCGTATCGTACAAAAAGAAAAATACCTTTCTATGTAACTCATAGGAATCTCAAAGACAGCGATATCAAACGAAGATAAATCACTATATGCATGATGTAGCTCATAAATGATTTGTCATTTTCAAGTGCTCTGCTTTCAAACATTTCTCAGGAAGACAGTGAGCTTGCGGTTCCTCATCATTTCTGATAATTTATGAAAGCTTCTTACATGTATAGACAGTGGTTACTTATTGCGAGAAGCAGGCATGCTTTTTTGTCCACATCAATTTTTCTTTTCCCATGGAAAACTTTTGGAAATCTCTCCTTTTTTCTTCAATCTGAAACTTGATGGCATTAACTACTCACAGTCTATGCACTATATCAAGAATGAAAACAAGCAACGAAATCGTCGGCAGCGCTGTTTCCGTGGTGCACTATGTCCGTGTAGCTCACCCTGTTGTTGTCTGGCGTCAAGTATTATATTGGCATTGGTTCTTGTTGGCATTGCAGCGCTAATCGTCACGCTTGTCATGAACAAAACAACTACAACAAGTGAGTGCGTTTTCTTTTCTTTCACGCGCTAGACCTTATCATTTACGTTGTGAAATATAACAACATCAAGAGTACGCAGAAGAGAGCATTTTAGTGTTGATTAAAAAAACCTATCCTATCACTTCGTTTGTTAAGCTACAATATCAACGATAACAACTACAGATACATCAACAATATCAACTACAGATACATCAACAATATCAACTACAGATACATCAACAACATCAACTACAGATACATCAACCACAAGCAAGTATCTATGTTATTACTGAGAACTATGCTTGATGAATTGGTTTACTAGCAACCATCACTATCCAGCTAGAGAAGAACTCATTTTAACGCGTTAAATTGTACAACTTTCACGCTGAAAAAAAAACGATACAATCGTGACTTTTATTTCTCAAAAAAAGTTTCTTTTTTTGAAAATGTAAAATGCACATATTTTAATGCGTAAAAATGCGTATTGTTATCGGTTCAGTAGCCACGTGGAATACGCTACTACCCAGAGATAACATCTTACATCTCATACATTCACTACAACTAGTACTAGTTGTAGCTTGGGACAGAAGGTCAGTTGAATTTAAAATCTTTTTGTTCGGTTATCTGAGCTCTACGTACGCACTTACTAACGGCATAAAATCTAAGAGGGACGACGTACATCAACATGTAGTGAGTACACTATCAGTAAGTAATTCGAGACAACCAGTCGTTAATGCCTTGCCCAGGGTTATTCCGTATTTAATAGCATCAAGTCCTAAACACGGTTCTTTGGAGACATGTGTGAAACAACTTACGAATTTATAGAATCTAAGCTAAATAAGCATTTGTTATCTCGATAGCATCGATATCAACGGATATCACGACTACCACATCAGCAACAACAACAACAACAACCGTCAGTGAGACTACTACATCAGCAACAACAACAACTGTCAGTAAGACTACTACATCAACAACAACAACTGTCAGTGAGACTACTACATCAGCAACAACAACTGTCAGTGAGACTACTACATCAGTAACAACAACTGTCA
>CAJNOL010005028.1:0-12200 GCA_905250125.1 Rotaria sordida
GTATTCATATAATTAGATATTAATGGGAACATAATTTATATATGATGCATGGCGCTATGCAAATAAACAGACGGGCTGATCAAAACCTAAATGATAAGCAGATCTTGAATGAATCTTAAACAGATTTTGTCTATATGTCTCAACATTTGGTAGAAACACATGAAAAAATTGAATTAGTTAATGTTCATTCAATCTGATTCGATTTGGTTTTATTGTTTAATTACCTTACATTAATCATTTTTCATGATTTTGTAGGTAACTAAATCAATATGCATTGCAGTTGATTTTTCACAATTATAGATTAAAAGTGAGGGTGAACACTTGAGGAAGAGTGATTTTCAGTCTAAGAAGTAAATTCAATATCTGTACATACCATCCTACAATTTCGTTCTTACGCCTTCATCTTGGCACGGTTATTCTCAAAGCATCATCATATATTGTCTATCATATCAACCTGCACACCCTTAGTCCCGTTGCACTGATCAGACAAATTTCAAATAATTTGTGAATCGAGAAAATTCCATCTGAAGAAGTCGACAGACAATGTTGATACTTCAGCTTTTGTTTTAAAGAAAGCTACCTAAAATATTCATCAATTTCATAACTGTTCTATTCAATAGATGTTCAGCATATGAATGATTTTTTTTTCTGCTACAAAAGATGTTAAATCTCCTAATTGATTGAGATTCACATCATTACTCCTCAATATTGGACAAGATCTTAAACAAATTTTTGATAATTGTATTCTATTGTGATATAAGAATAACAAGATATTTATTGATAAGCGATTTCATTTTTTCCTGGTAGAAGATTACAAATTAGAATTACTTTATTCATTGAAGAATAAATAGAGAACGTGTTCAATTGTCGAATCAATTTTCGCTTGACACTATTGCCATTCAATCGCGGTGTGTGTTTTGAAAAATGTCCTGTCATGTCTATGACGTGAATAGAATACCTGTACATCCTATCCTACAATTTCACTGCATCTTGTCCCTCACACTCTCGTCCATATCCAAACCTACCTCTCAGATCCAGTTGCTACTGATAATAGACCTCTATTGATAGTATTTGTTGACTTTCTCCCGTCGTTTGATCGTATGTGGATTGTTGCTTGTAATGCCAATCTGCACAATTTGAATTTAATTACAATTATCTCTTCTTAAGTGCATATTTTATTCGTTTAAAGACAGAACCTTCTGTATACACCATGAAGATGAACGATACCGAACTGTTTAAATGGAGATAGGTTCTCGACAAGCCTATTCCTATTATACATATTTACTTTCTCCTATTGTACATCAATAGAATTCTGCCTCGTTTGCTTGCAGATGATTTTCGTCTCATTCTAAGTTATTCATTAAAAAAAAAAGATTTTCAGAAAATATCGTTGATCCTGACGAGAGAGTAGCATTAGTTTTGAAACAATTAGACAAGTTCTCTAACGATCTAATTTCATTGGTTAATGTCTGATAGAAGAAAACAGTATTAGTTCACAGCATTGTTTCACTACTCTGTCCACTCGAATATATAACAAATATCCAAGTATGGATTTCTTTATAAAACTTTAAATATGTTGAAGTAAATATTACCATTAAACTTGGTTGTGATAACTACATTAATGAACTACTTCAAATCATAATTAGAATGCTAGTGTAACTGAATAGAAGATCTTCTGCCTTACATTCACATCCTAAAACGAAATTGATTTGATTTAGTAATGACTTTTGAGTAATCGTAGCTATCACAAACGGGTTGATTGTTGTCAATCAAAGGACATCTATGATAAAGTGATTAACAATCATGAGCACAAATGAACAGCTTTCTGAAGTGGAAATGGATTGATACAAAACTAATGATCGTCGCTTCGTCAAATACAGAAAATTAACCAGAAAGAGCAAAATATGTTGAAGAGGGAGTGAAAAGTAATTGATTTCTCTTTGATAGATACAAGATGACATTTAGCTACAAAAAAAAGAACTAGAATTTCCATCTTAGAAGAGAAAATACATATGGCAATACTTTTTTTCGAATACTTACAATAAATAGTTCACATTAATGACATCTACTTTTGAAAAGTAGATCAAAATTCTATAGGAATATTTTTCATTCTGATAATAGTGTACATTATTCATATAAATATGAGGGCTGTTTGATTCTATTCAAGTAAAGTCATCATATGAAAAAAAATTCGTATGTCATATGATTCATAAAAACTATTATTACCATTTAGCGATTAAGGTAAAAAAAAACAACAACAACAAAAACTAACACCGTTATGCAAATAGACATGACTCATTTTGATGAATAAGATGTGTGAAAATAAGTAAGATATTGCAACTTTTATGTCATTCGATAAAATATCTGTGTTAGTTTGCGTATTCATTGTAACTATATCTTCTGAAGTTAAGTTGTAATCAACAATAATGGGACAAAATGGAAGTTCAACAGAAAGAGATAGAGTCAACAATGATTCGAAATCTGCTGCTAAAACTAATGAAGACAACACTTTTAATATGTCGACAGAGTTTTATGAGCATAAATTATTAAAGCGATGTGAACATATTCATTTTGATGTTGAAGCCTGGTATAAGATTTTGCAAGATCAAACATTTTATACTGAATTCATTCCAATTTCTCCATCAATTGCTCGAGCTTTTGTTAATTATTATCAAACACGTTATAATTCTAAAAATTTATTGAATTCTACCGATATACAATTGATTCAATCTGTACAACGTCAGTTAAATCAACAAATATTTAATTCAAAAACTAATCAATTTCAAATTAATGGTACTTTTATTCGTTTAAGTTCACGAAGTCCAAAAGATGGAACTTCCTTAGATTCACAAAAATTAATTCAATTATATCATCAAGAATTACAGATGCTAGAAGATAAATATCCAAATGAATATCATTCAATTGAGAGTAAAGCAAATATGGAATTGATTGCTTACTCTTATGCTCAATTTCATTGTTTAAAAGTAACGAATGAATTTGAAGCATTGAATATAATTCTATCGAGTGAAAGAGTTTTCATTGATTTATTAGAAGCACTCGATTGTCAACAAGTGCAAGATAATAAGATCGCTAATATTAATAATATCAAACTTCACGATTGGAATACAAATATAATAATTCGTGAATGGAATTATTTATTAGATCCATCAATGGAATTTCGTTGTTTTGTTTATCAATCGAATTTAACTGCTATATCACAATATAATCATTATTGTAAATTTTATCAACTTCAAAATAATTTAACTGTTCAACAAATAAAAATTACAATTATTGAATATTGGCAACAAAAAATAAAACCACTTTTATATCCATTTAAAGAGAAATATTTTAGTTACGTTATTGATATAGGATTAATTGAAAATAAATTATCTAATGAACTGGAATGTGTCGTTATTGAATTAAATCCATTTGCATCAAGTACTGGTGCAAGTTTATTCGATTGGAAAACAGATATTGATCAACTAACAGGACAACAAAATGATATCGAGATACGCATTCGATCAGATTATTTGCCAAATATTAATCAATATATCGAATTTATTTTTCAAGAAAATAAATTAAATACAGAAGAGAATTTATTATCTACCGATGACGATCATCAACCTTATTTTATATTTCTAAATAAAATACAAACACAACTTTCTTCATAAGAAATATTTTCTACCATTAACAATCCGACGTAGTTCAAGTAAATTGCATCATTGAAATCAACAAAATAATAATTAATAAAACTTCTAATTATCATAAAATAATTTGAAAAAATTATTATAAAAACGGAACTCGGGTAGTAAACATAAATGGATACGTCGGATTTTTTCCAGAGAAAATATTAGAACATATTTACTTTGCTTTATTGATCAACTGCTTCACTATTCAACCATCTACTCGCATATAAAATGCAATCAAAGCTAAAAGATATAATAATCATCAGATAATTACTACATGCGTCTGAACATGAATACGAGTAACTATAGACGATTTGAAAACATTGAACGTGGTTTTTGAGCGAATATAATGTGGATAGATAAGAGCGGTTCGTATGATGCTTTATTTGAATTTCCGGACACCCCTTTTCTTTCCTATTAGTCAAGATATAGGAGGTATAGGAGGTATAAGGACGTATAGGAAAGTATAGAAGATATTGGAGATATTGATTAATTGGTACAGCTGATCGTTCAATGATGTTTAAATTAAATATCTATTCATAAAATATATATTGCTGCCACTTCCCAAACCTTGCTCGTTGCTGCCGCTTGCTAAACCTTGCTCGCTGCTGCCACTTGCCAAATCTTGCTCGTTGCTGCTATTTGCCAAACCTTGCTCGAAAAAATCAATTTCCATGCCTCCTATACATCCTTAGACCTTCTATACCTCCCCTACCTCCTTATACCTCCTATACCTCCTATACCTCTTATATCTCTTATACCTCTTATACCTCCTATACCTCCTTATACAGTAAAGTGCAAAAGTCTTTGTCCCATATATAGGTCAACTTCTTGAGAGTACATTTCTTGAAGTTTCTCGAAAGAATTTTCGAGAACATTCTTATATATAAGGAGAGGTATATATATAGCTGTGTATAAAGAGACTTGTCAGAAATATCATTTCCATTTGAAAAAAATGTCTCAACAACGAAAATCAAATTCAATGAAAACAAGACGCTCAGCCATTTTACATTTTTGGAATAGTGGCCAACGATCTCCAGCTGCAATATCTCGTATAACAAAGATTCCTCTTAGAACTGTCAAATATAATATCACGAAGATTAAACAACAAGGTACAATTGAAGACCGACCACGTAAAGGTCGACCTCGCGAGATTACTGCGAGCGACAGTAAAGCACTTGGCCAATGAATTAGGCGAAACAACGAAGCAATATCAAAAGAACTGGCACAAAAACTACTCCATAACCGAAGTTTGAACGTATCCCAATGGACGGTTCAACGTCAACTCAAACGAATGGGTTACAAGAGTACTTTGCCCTATGGTACTCCAATGCTGACACAGGAACACAAGGATGCACGTGTTCAATGGGCAATCCAACACAAAGATGATGATTGGAGTCGGACTATATTTACTGATGAAACTTGCTGCCAGTTGTTTCGTAATACCATTCGTAGATGGTCACGAAATCCAAGTGCTGAAGTCAAACGAATTCCAAAAAACAAGCAGAAGATTATGGTATGGGGAGGCATCAGCATCAAGGGCCTCATTGGTTATCATTCGTTTGAAACAATTATGGATGGCTCCTACTACGTTCAAATTCTTCCAGATCATCTCATTTCTAATGCAAGAAAGCAATTTGGTCGACGATGGCGACTGCAACAGGACAATGATCCTAAACATAAAAGTCGAGTGGCTCAGCAATTCTTATCTAGTGAAGCACCAGAAGTAATTGACTGGCCTTCAAATAGTCCCGATGCAAATCCAGCGGAGAATTTATGATCAATTATCAAACGTCGTGTGGAGAAACGAAAACCAACAAATCTCGAAGAATTAAACAAGTTTTTACATGAAGAATGGGTTAACATTGATGTGGTCGTCCTAAATCATTTGATAAATTCGATGAAATCAAGATGTTTAGCATTAATTAAATCGAAAGGAGAGAGAATTAATTATTAAATGTAATACTTTTGTACCTTGAACTATACCTTATCTTTGTATATATTTAGTATTTTTATTCATCATTTCTCTGCTAATAAATAGTTGAAATACTGAGGGCAAAAACTTTTGCACTTTATTGTATATCCTATACCTCATATACCTCCTATATCTTGATAAACAGGGAACAAAAGGAGTGTCCGGAAATTCAAATAAAGCATCTAATCCAATAAAAGAAAAGAGATAAATAAATATACTTTTTGACTCATGCCTATATGTTCGATACGTTAATGGATATTTAAAAAATGTTCTTTTCTAGTACAATATAACTTTATCTCGCATACTGATAACATTACTGCATCAATATTTTGCTATAATCTAGTGAATTTTGAATCTCTTAATCTAAAGAAGTTTTGATGAAACTTTTATCATAATGATTAGTAAATCGACTATGCTCTACACGACTATAAAGGTTAAAATCGATTTGAAGAAAGTCGATGTGAACGTATTACATAATACGGTAGAATCATTCTTATATACTATGCACCTCAAAAGCTTTTCCCCTCTTTTGTATATTTTAGTTTTTATCACTAGACCTTTTTAATTTATTAACTTCCTATATATAGAAAGAAAGCCCAGAACGCGCTGCATCTAATGGTATATTTACATCGAACAACAAATGCAGTTTGAAGTATAAAAGGTGTATTAGAAAAAGACGTGACATTTTTCTTTTACTACAAAAATTGTCACGTCTTTTTCAAATACACTTTTCATACTTCAAACTGTATTTATTGTTCAATGTAAGTATATCATTAGATGCAGCGCGTTCTGGGCTTTCTTTCTATATATAGGAAGTTAATAAATTAAAAAGGTCTAGTGATAAAAACTAAAATATACAAAGGGGGGGGGGGGAAACCTTTGCGGTGCACAGTATATATTCTTTTTAATAAAATAAATGATACTCATCATTTTAGAAAGATGTTCTTTGTGAACTATCAATCAAATACAGACAACTACCACATAGCTGTGATCTGTTCGTCATTTTTAAATTTATATTATTGAGTCATTGTATTTTGATATGTTAATTCGTTTTTATTAAGATTTTCTTTTATAAATTTCAAGTATTCGATGAACATAGGCATATTTTCTGATGAATGTGACCAAAATATTGATAGTTTTTATTGGTTTTCCAAATTTGATCTATTTTGCACTATCAACGATTGAAGAGTAGATTTTATTCTCTGGTAATATCATTCAATTGTTAGTCTGCAATTGTACGAGGGTTCAATCATTCTGGATAGATATTTTTATTTCTATTATGATGGCAATATTTTTCTTAGTATATATTGATAAATGTTGCTTGCGACATATCTTTAATATTGAAATAATTTTTACTGTAGCTCTTACGAAGTAAATTGAAAGAATTAAAATTGATGCTGCAAATACATTGTGTTACCCTATTCTATTTTGTATATTATTAGTTTTATTAGTAGAGAACTGTAACAGAAGGTAAGGTTTCACCTAAAAGAGCATCAAAATTGTTTTTATTACTTTTCATTTATTAAATATAGTCGTCTGAGTAATTTGAATCAAACTTTAAAACAAAATTCATTTTGTTTTCGTTCATTCTTTATCATTTTACGTGATAAAAAGATGTTGTTTAGATCAAAATTAGTGCAAAGTGTCTTCTATTGACTGACGCGAATAGTTTCGGAAAAGTATGTGCTGGGAAAAAGTTATAACGACAATACTTTAAATATTCCTCAACTAAATAACTGGTGTTGTCTCGGAGGAAGAAGTTTTCTATTTCCATACGTATTATTCGTTTTATACTAGTCGCTATTGCAGTTATCATCAAGAAGCCGAGTATTATTTCAATGTTAAGTTTGTCGAGAACGAAAATTGAATCCATAGACGAATGTCAAACTCAAAAATCAGCTTTCTGAGGGAAACACTTGATAGTAGTCGAATTATTGAATCATTCAAATTCTATTATCGGAGACACTTAACGTTACTAGAATAGCCAACCTAAAGAAACGATATCAAAGTAATGTTGTTATCGGTCAATCATTAGAATAGGTGGCAAAATGTCGAAAATAGTTAATTCTTAAGTCTTCAGTAATAAAGTAGATTTTACAGATTTCGCCTTGACTCACACTGTTAGGTTGTACGTTCGGTGTTCTATCATGATTTGGTCATGAAATATTTGTAGAAGGTTCGAATTTCATTGTTTCAAAATTTACAATTTTAGACATATTGCTTTTCGACATTTTCATTTTTGATATTGTGCAACTTTACCAATCATTCTCGCCAAGTTATCTTAACTTAGACTCAAGTATATGTTATTGTTCTTCAACATTTGAATTTACGTGTACACTTACACATACATTCGAGTAATTCAAAATGATGATGTGCGTTATCGAGAACTCCTATTTGCACAAAGATTATAACACTAAAGTAAGAGATACTGATGGAAAATACCTATCATTCATAATTCAATTATCTTTTTTAACCGTGAAATCGAAAGCGAACGAAAATTCCAAAAATTGTATTTGTTAATTATCATATATCAATATGACCAGTTTTAGAAAATTAGATTCCAGTTTTTCATATACGGTATAGATTGTCAATTTCCTTAAATCCTATTTTGATTTATTTTAAATTCGAAAAGATAGCCTCATTTCAATTAGTCAGAAAAAAAATATTGAAGAAGTTTAAAGATGCCACACAATCGATATCAAAATATTGACGAGGCATAAAAACTTTTGAGTCTATTCGGTCGATTGTAACTCCGCATTAGACAAATGTGAAGCTGATCGAGATACAACGAGCAAAAGTGTGAAAAGAATGGCGACAGAACATTTTAGTGCGAGAGTCACCATTGTGCAAAACATCATACAACCGCCACCTCCATATTCAGCCACGTGATACAATGAAATGACTGTGACTAGTTATTTTTTGCTATTGGTATACTGTGGCGAATTCTTTTTCTTTTCTTTATTCTTGTATCTTTATAACGTTGATTTAAGTTTCGTATCGTTTTTTGTACTTTACTCTCTTGTTTTTGATGAGACAACATTCCCAAGTGATTCACACATTCGAGCTCACATTTTGTTGGTAGCTAGGATTGATTATGTATATAAATTATCTAAAAGCATTCGTGCTATTGCTACTCGGTATTAGGGCTATTAGCAGAACAACTAGCATGATAGATGGCGTCACCTTCTCTGTCTTAATTTGTTTCTTTTTTTCGGGTACTTGTAAAAGACGCGATCACCCACGATCACCCCCAAATCGGAAGGTGATACCATCAGTAGATAGAGCTCGGTGAGCTGAGTCTACGAACACCCACGATCACCCAAAATGGTTGAAAAATAAAAGTCATTCCCAATGCACACTGTTTTTTCCAACCTACGATCACCCACGATCACCCACGATCATCCACGATCACCCATATCTTTTGACAGTGAGCGGGCCTAGTCGAGTTAGGTACATACCTAAAATATTAGACTTTTATATACTTGCTTAACCCTTTACCCCCCCCTTGGTCACTGGAATGACCATTTGTAGAACGATTGCAGAAAATAAAGGAAGCACAGAATTCAAAACCTCTAAGAGCACTATTTGTAGTAAACTTCATGAGCTATCGACTAGTAAAAAAAAAGATTTTTTTCGCTGTGCTAGTGCCGAGATATACAACTTATAAAATCGATGATTTTCAAAAAAAGTAAAAAATGGAATTTTCTTGGTAAAATTCTTTTTCTACCTCTAGGCAATATATATCTTGGCGACGTGTTGCGTGATTTACATCAAAGAAAGTGTCCACTAGTAGATTATATAAGTTTCAAAAATTTGAAAAGCATTAGGTAGGCAACCCAGGTCAAAGATGTACGGCAGGAAACGATAGGATCCTGCGTAATTCCGGCCATTTCATGGAAGCAGTATTCCAAAATCGGATCCGGCTTCCGGATCCTGCTTAGTTCCCGCTAATTTCTGCACCAGGATGCAATGTTCGGATACGGTTGTCGTTTCCGCTCCGGTTCCTGACCAAGTTTCCGATTTTATAGCACGCTAACCGGATCCGAGCTGTATACCTGCCGTTTCCAGCACGGTTCCGAACAAAGGTTCCGGTGTTTCTTCCCAACCGCCGGATCCCGGTTATAAAGCACCCATTTCCGTTCCATTTACAAAGCCCACATCCGGTCGCATTAAAGATCTGTGAAAGATATTTCGAAGATCTTTCAAAGACTATCAAAGAATTTCAAAGACTTTCAAACATCTTTCAAAGATTTTCAAAGATATTTCTAAGGTCGTTCTAAGACTCTCAAAGACCTTTCTAAGACTTTCCAAGACCTTTCAAAGACTTTAGAAGACTTTGAAAAAATGCTTCAAAGATCTTTCAAAGACTTTCCAAGACCTTTCAAAGACTTTAAAAGACTTTGAAAAAATGCTTCAAAGATCTATCAAAGGTCGTTCTAAGACTTTCAAAGAGTTTTCAACACCTTTCAAAGACTTTAGAAGGCTTTGAAAAAATGCTTCAAAGATCTTTTAAAGGCTTTTGAAGATTTTGAAAGATCATTCAAACATCTTTCTAAGGTCTTTCAAAGATCTTTCAAAGGCTTTCCAAGAAATCAAAAGATTATTCAAATATCTGTCTAAGATCTTTCAAAGAGTTTCGAAGAGTCTAAAAGGTCTTTGAAAAAAATTCAAAAACTTTCAAAAATGTTTGAAAGATCTTTCAGAGACTTACAAGGATCTTTCAACAATCTTTCAAAGACTTCCAAAGGCTTTCAAAGGTCCTTCAAACATTTTTCAAAGATTTTCAAGGACTTTCAAGCACCTTTGTAAGATCTTTGGAAGATGTTTCAAAGATATTTCAAACATCGTCCAAAGATCTTTCAAAGACTTTCAAAGCTCTCTGAAAAAACTTTCAAGAACCACTGAAAGGTCTTTCAAACATCTTTCCAAGATTTTCAAATATATTTCACAGAGTTCCAAAGACTTTTCAAAGTCTTTCGAAGACTTTGAAAGATCGTTCAAACATCTTTCTAAGATCTTTGGAAGACTTTGAAAGATCTATAAGGATCTTTCAAGCGTCTTTCTAAGCTTCTGAAAGGGCTTCAAACATCTTTCTAATATTTCTCAAAAACTAGGATGTGGTTGTGTGGGTATGGATTTGGGTGTGAGTGTATTTAAGAGTTTCTCTACATTCACACTCCCACTCACACCAACACCCACCGACACACCTACACCAAACAAGTGTTGTGCCTAACGAAGAAAAGTAATGATCTGAATATAAATGTGAACCACTTTTTGGAGACGTCACTGATTCCCAGGAGGGTCTGGATGTGGGTGTGGGTTTGGGTGTAGATACCAGTTTGGTTGTCGATGGATGTGTGGACGTAGATATAGTCTTCACTGGCAATCATACTCACAGCTACATCCAAACCCATATGCACTCCACCCACGCCCACACGCATCTTACCCTCTTCAGAAAGCACAAAGTATCCAAGTGACGCATTTCAATTTCATTTCTCATGAGGATATACATTCGATTTGAAATACTTCCTAATTCCTATGCGTAATGTATGAGGATAGAGATGTCATACTCCGCAGCGATTACCATTTTGGAACGCACAAAGTACTTAAATGGCGTATTTCGTTTTCATTCTCCATGAGGATGTACATCCGATGTCGGACTTCATAATCCCTATACGTAATGTTTAAGGAAGGAGGAGATATGGCGCTCTGCAGCGAGTACCCTTCCAAAAGTAGCAAGTAGTTAAGTGAGATATTTCAATCTGATTTCTCATGAGGATGTACGTCAGGGTGTGGGTGTGAGTAAAACGAAGACTCCGACACCCACAGCCGTTAATGTTGACGAACTGCTGCTATCAAATATAAGCTACATGTTCTCGTCACCAGTTATACATGTCACCGATTGGCAATACTTCTACTTCAACAAACAACACCAGAGTACGAGTGGTGTGGATAGTGTGACACGTGGATAGGTGTAGGAGTCGATATAGGCTGTGGGTGGATGTGGGTGTGGATCATTTGGCATGCCCGTCACGCGTATGAATCTCTCCGTCATCTTCAGCTATGGCCACTCCCAAACCCTCAGCATACGACAACATATCATTTTAAACCTACTCGTTCCAGCTGCACGAACACCATAACCTCTAGCTGATTAATCAGCGCCACTTCTCGCAAGTCCATATGTCAAAACAGCAACTAAAATTCCGATAAACATCCACTCAACAAACGAACAGAAAAAAATCGCGCATATCTGCAGTATTTCAATCTAATTATTTCAACAACTTACGTTAATCAGCTCTATTTTCCAGCTACAAACATGGGTTTCAAGTGCTACTCATCAGAATGAATTCGATTTTTTTCAGTCCCTTCCAGACATCCGCCCACCCTATACATATGAATGTATCACGTGCTAGAGTTCATTCGACTCACAGAATAAGTACGAGTAAGATGGATTAAAAAATCATTGGTGAGTATTTACAACCTGATTAAAATCAGACTTTTTCGATCTTTCAAAGACCGAGGTCGACCCTATATATATG
>CAJNOL010005029.1:0-12933 GCA_905250125.1 Rotaria sordida
TATTGATGTAAGTTTCAAGCATTCCCAGTATGACACGATACTCTTTGAGGACGCTTAGTCTAATAAATGAGTTGCTTCCAGCTTTTTGACTTCCTTGTAGCGTGTACTTTCGCGGTGTTTAACGCTGTTTCTCCTGACTTGGACACGTTGATCGGTAGGATAAGTGTTCTGATCGACTATCTTATAGACTCCTACTTGAATTAAAATATGTTGATGTTATTCTTATGATTTTCTGTATCGCTTAAAACTTTTTGCTGGTATCTTGACAAAAACTGGATGATTGCGGCTTCTGTATCGTCACTATCATCCACTTTTGTGAGAACACGATTTTTTTCTCAGTGACTCTCAGCTATTCGTATACTACTTGAACCTTGCAATTTCATCCATACAGATTTTTCTATTGTTTGAAGCATTTTAGTGCTGTTCCTATGGATTGCTCGGTGGTCCTGAGGCTTTCAGCACTGCTCTGACAAATCCGTGGAAGAGTCAAAACCTTGCATACTGACTTCGAAGCACGACCACGTAGCCTAAAGTTTTTCAGGTATAGTTGTGTATGCACGTGTGTATTTGGACGGGTGTGTGTTCGTGTGTGTAAGTATGAGTATTTTTTCTTTCCCTTGACACACAGACCCACCCACATCCACACCGGTGAATTTCTCTATGGTCTTGAAACTTTCGCTGCAGCCCCAAGAGAGCGACCGATGTTCAGAAAACTTTTACGCGTATGTTGCAACATGACTGGCTTCTGAAGCTTTTTACCCTTCCTTTCAAAACTTCCTTTACGATTGTAAAGTTTTCGTCTCTATTTACAGGCATTCCTTGCAACCTAAACATTTTTACTGGTACTTTCATATGACAGAATTCTCAAGCTTTTTGATCTCTCTCACCAATCGCTGTACAATCTAAATGTTTTCGCTGCTACTCAAAGGGTGTGGGTGGATGTGAGTGCGGATCTTCTACTCGTCAACACCTACACCCACACTCTAGCCAAATACGCCGCATCCACACTCATACCTAGCTTGCAACTTTTCGACTTCCCTGTGGCGTGTGATTTCGCGGTGTCTCATACTGTTTGCCCCGACTTGGACACATTGATCGGTGGGCTAAGTGTTCTGATCGACTGTCTTATGGATTTCTACTTGAATCTAAATCTGTTGATGTTATTCTTATGATTTTCTGTATCGCTTGCAGCATTTCGCTGGCATTCTAATAAATGACTAGGTAAAGTGCAGCAAAGGCGAAAGAGAAACAAAAAAAAATAGATTACATTCAATCATACATCATTTGACAGAGTTTATCGAGCTGGTCAAGAACATTACCTTTTTATCTATTTTTGTGGTGTAGATGATTGTGGGTGAAGTGTAGCTGTTGCTGTGAATCTTCTCCTAACCTACACCTAAATCCCACACCCACACTCATACGGATCCCTACATGAGTTTAACCCTTTGAGTCCGGGATTATTTTTATATAGTTTAAAGGACGTGAGTAGGTTGATAGGTGAATCAGTCCTACAATAAGTTTTGGATTCGAAACTCCAACTATATTATACCAAACGAAAGAGCTTTGTGAGTTGAGCATTTTTTGTGACGGAACTTGATCTTTTAAATGAAATCATGAAGAATTTTCAATAAGCTAAATTGTAAAATTTCAATCATTTTAGTCGTTGTCATGCTCAGAACTCTCCACGGTTTCATTTAAAAGGTCACGTTCCGTTACAAAAAATGCTCAACTCGAGAAGCTCTTTCGTTTTGTATAATATAGTTGGAGTTTCGAATCAAAAAAATTTTATAGTACTGATTTGCCTACCGATCTCTCTCGTCCTTTTTACTCCATAAAAATAATCACGGACTCAATGGTTTAAGGGAGAACTCATAATTATCAGTAATTATAGATAACCTTAACCGCACAAATATCCTAAATACAAATATTCATGCAATTTATGCCATTAAATAACTAAAACACCATGTTTTTTAAAGATATTCAGTGAGCAAAATGCCAGGACGCACATGTGCGTCGCCCGGACCCAAATGGTTAAATACGTTGGTGTTGTTCTCATGATATTCTGTATCATTTAAGACTTTTCGCTGATATCCGGATAAATAACTGAATAATTGCGGCTCCCGTACCGTTACCATCATCAGCGTTTGTGAAAGCAGAAGTTTTTCTCCGTGACTCTCAAAGATTCGCATACGTGGTGGCGTTTTTAGCATTCATCCTTACAGATTTCGCTATCATCCGAAGCTTGATGGAGTCATTTCGATGAATTTCTCTGTGAACCTGAAGTTTTCGCCGCCTCCCTGCCAATTTGATGAAAGGCACGAAATATTGTACACTGACTTCGAAACACGACATGTGACGCAAAGTTTTTCGATCTGATTTTTACTCATAGTTGTTGAGAACAAATTTCTTTCGTCAATGATTTGCGCATTGTCTTGTGGCTCGAAATGATTGACTCTTTATGTTTCATATTACAGTGAGTGGTTAAGGTGGGTCCTCTAACTTTGTTATATCAGTGAGTGAAGCGAAGCTTCCTGACCTGACTGTAACGGATTTTGCTGTGATTGGAAGCTTTTTCACTGTTACTCTTACCAACATTCAAATTTTGCCATTGTTTTCGTGTCCTCTTTATACATAGTCTTATTAAAGTCGCCAGCGCATTATATTCATTTTTGCCTTCTTATGTCTTTAATAACTGAAAATCAATGAATAGAATGGGAAAAAAGAAGAAGTAAAATATTCACAGTTTCTTTGCTCAAAGTAAATAACAGTCAATATAATTTCTTTTGTATGTCGAACTTTCCTAAGAAATTACTTACTAGGATTAAATTATTAAAGTCACCAAGTTCTTCGTAGTTTGAATAATGTGTAGTTGTTGATTAGAATGTTTTCTGTATCTTATACCGTTGGGTTGTTTTTTTTTGAATGATTTGTATCTTACTTTTGCAGCATGTCAGACCCTTATCTTCCATTACTATATGTGTTTGTCTTTTTTTTTCGTATTTTTATAACTTCTGATCAAATAAGTACTCTATGAGAAGGACTGCACACAACAACAATAAAATATTCACTGAAAGATAAGACGATGAGTGACGACAAAGAAGCAAAAAAAAACTCATAGTTATTCAATGATATTCATTTCATATGGAGTGCACAAATCGATATTGATTTCTGTATAATGTGACGTGATCGGAATCGTTCAAAATTAGACAATGACTAGTAAGGAGACATTTCATTGTATCTCCATTCGATAATTCGATTGCTGATAGTTAAAAGAGCACGATTGTTCTAGAAAGATGTTGTTGCATTTAATTTCATGTTGAAATAAATAAAACTTACACTATCAGGAACATGAGACAATTTGCCTTTCAGACAATACAAAAGTCGATAATTTTTACTTTAATTCATTTTTCAATTTAAATAGATACTTTTATATGATTTGACGTCTCATCTTATCTCTCAATAAACAAGAGGGAAAAGAATAACATTTAGCTTGTTCATTTGAACTTGAACTTCAAAAATATTTACATACAAAAAAAAATATTTTGAACAAAGATTGGTTTATTTTTTTATCTAAATCTTATAAGAAAAACCAATCTTTTAAGATAGTCTAATATAAATTTAAAAATCGAAATGGCGGGTGTGGGTTTAAACAAAAGCTTCAGGCACCCACACCCACGCCTGCACACCCAAGAAAAACAAGAAATTCTGAAATTTTCACATGCAGAGAAGAGAATTACTGAAACTTTCACATTGAGTATATATCTGCTTATGCTAGGGAGGAAGAAGAGTCAAAAGAGTCAAAAAGTGGGAATATGAGCCTTCAATTTACCAATACTCTTAGACTCAGATATGATTAACCATAATACTTCCGGTAAGAAGTATACACAACGTTTTCATAAAATATATCATCATGAAAAATTTGATTTTATTATTTTTTTGTGCTATTTATAAAGGCAGAGTATTCACCGGTACACTTCACTTCTCTTCTCTTCTTTTCTCAACATGATTGATTCATAATGTTGACCTTGGCAAACTGTGTTTTTCTTTCTTTTTCCTTGTGTGACTAGTATATAAGCATGTGTTCGTATTAATATTGATACAAGTGGAGTGATGAAGTAGTTCAAATAAATATCATTATCGACAGTAGCAATAGAGTTATTCCCCGGATTCGTCACACTAAATAAATTGTCATTCGTTCAATAATATCAACATTAAGTGGTAAGTACTGAAAAGGAAAAAATTTGTAAGAAGAATTTTCAACAATTAATATTCTTTATCATATCCCTGCGAGTTTAGATCAAAAAGGATTAAGTGTTCTTTATATATCCAAAGTAAACGTAAGTGAATGATAAGAATCCAGAGTTTGTCTTTCTTACATTTATATTTATTCATATATTTAAGGCGAATCATTGAAAGTAAAGTTCTGATTCAACTAACGAGGGAAGCTTCCCAATTGTTCAATCGCTTTTGAGTCGAAACCATGTGCATCATGTAGGTCCTAATGAGCTATGAATACCCTGAAAAGAGTTCGAGCTGCTAGTTTATTACTGTCGAGATACTACATTTTTACGATTTCGTTAAGCAGAATGCCGTGGTTCCCCTCAGAAGCACCAGCAGAACTGAGTTTTGAATTTCGACTTCGAATTTGGCACAGAAGCAGACCTCAATGAGAGTAGCTTATTGTGAAAGTTTCAGATCTTTTCGTTGTTCCTATTCTGAAATAAGAACATTGGAACCTGTCGGGGATATATGAGCAGTGTAAAAACACCCTTTTTAGCTGTATCTTAGGATAGGAATGACCAAAAGGCCTGAAACTTTCACAATAAACTACTCTCACTGACGTCTGTTTCTGTGCAAAGTTTGAAGTCAAAACTTAAAATTCAGTTTTTCTGGCTCCTGAGGAAGACCACGGCATTGTACTTAATTAAAAATACCATAAAAATATAATATCTCAACAATAATAAGCTAGCAGCCCGAACTCTTTTCAGGGTATTCATAGCTCATTAGGACCAACATGACACGCATGGTTTCGACTCAAAAGCGATTGAACAGTTGGGGACTTTCCTCGTAAGTGCTATTAATTCAATATTCAATATGAGACGTCAGTCAATAATATGACACTGCTACGTTTTCATCAGACTTAAAATGTTATTGAATCGAATACAATACTTCATTGCATGTAAAGAGTAAAAAGAAATTTTTCTCACAAAAATATATACAAATGTTGAATGTCAACAACAATGTATAAGCTTATCGTTTAGAAGCCAGTCTCTATCCTCGTGTGATATCGATCAAATAAGATCTATTTGTTATTGTTTAAATAATTGTCTAAAAACTATCTGAATAATGGCTCTTTAAAATAAAATTCCTTCCAGTAGAATTGTCTATTATCAGACAATCAATGATTTCAATATATTTTTTATAGAAAATTGATAAAATTTCCTTGATTATTAAAAGAAAAGAGCAGGTTAAAGTAGCAGATCATTTATATTTTGAATAATAAAAAGATGTGATGACTTCAAAATCGGATACTCTGGATTATTGCTTCAATACTTGATAAGGTAATAGAAGTTCAAAATAGGAGATTCTTGATTATTGATGCAGTACTTGATATATATTCAACGGTAGATTACTTTCGGGGTAGCTCGACTTGCTTCCCAGACTGTTGTTGAGATCTTTGCTCCGCTTCTTGCTTTATCATCGCTTGTTGAATATGCATTAGTAGGCCAGGATTGAGACTCAAAGCATACGGCAATAAGCTTTTCTGTATTTCTTCAAAATCAACTATAATTTTGATGAACATTGTGTCGTCTCGGACATATGAATTTCCATCCTATCTAATCATATTCAATGGGAAAAATTTAGGTATTCCACTGGGCTATATTCATATCCGATCGAGGTCGTTGAAAACTATTCGACCTTATGTTTGGTCGAAATGAATCGATAATATGTCGTTGTGCAGGTGTTTGATCGTATAAACAAACTGAGACTTTGTAGTTGAATCATCACCATTTAAATAAAGACGAGCTCTCATTTTATAGCTAGTAGGTGATGAATAGAATGGAGGTGAATATAAATTGATGTTTGCCTTTCAGATTGTGCATCAACTAGAAATTAAGCTTAAACCCTTGTCAGTGCAGTCTCTTTGAAGCAAATATGGGAAACTCATATGTTTTTTTTCAGCTTCATTACATTAATGTCAAATAGGTCAAGTAAATCTTGAATATAATCGGAAATCTGCATAAAAATTAAAAAAATTGCACGATCTAGAATACTCAGAAAAGTATTGATACTATTACAATTTCAAGTAAAGTTTTGAAACATTCTCGAACAATCTAAGCCTTATTGTTAATGCCGATCAATATCTTTTTTTTCTTACTAAGAAATTATAGGAAAGAAGTCTGCTGTCTTGGATTGCTTTGGAAACGTATTCACTAATCATAATTTCGGTTGCTAAAGTCTATTGCGAGCACCTTTGCCAGCATTGCTATGACCGTCAGAAGCGTTAAAAATCATCGACCAATACTCTCATTGTCACCCATTGACTCGGGTTACTACTTTAGGATTCGGATGTTCGAGCGAAAAACCTTGCCATACAACTTACACTCACTATTTTCCTTAGTAAAATATATGAGTTCCACAAAAAATCGATGAAGAAGAGTAGCTGCAAGTATAAAGAAATTTAGCCGATCGATAGAATTGATAATTGCTTCCATCAATTCATCGATAGCTTACTCATTCATTGTATTGATGCGTGACAATATACTATGTTGAATGTAACGTTGAATCGTTTATGCGTTATTCAATAATGTTATAGAAAACGAAGAACATCTTTTTCTTTGATTATCTTGTCGATAGCATATTTTGATTTCTATCTTCAAGCATAAGACTAATTGTTCAACTTACTTATTTTCTCATGAAAGTTTTTTATTTTCCAAACCAATGTTTCACCATATGAAACATATTGCAAATCATTGATTTTTTCTTGCAAGGATACAAAGTCTTGATTCTGTTTCACTCCCTGCAAAAATGCATTTGATTCTTCAACAGATTATTTTAATTTCGATGATTCTTCTTTCAATATTGTAAGTGTAATTTGCATTTGGAATGATTCATTACTTAGACGTTGTTCATTATTGACCAATGCTTCGATGCCACCTGCAAAGATATTCAACATTTCATGAACTTCTTCAAATTGAGCTGTAGCAGGAATACAAGCTCCAGTAGTTGTTGTTCGAGGAAGATTAATATTCATTTGTCTATCATTGAATTGTGATGAAATTTGACGAATAAGTTTAAATATGGCCTGTTGATACTGTTCAATCAAATAATGATTCTCCTTTTTGGTACGAATAAACTTAAGAACATGAATTTTTCGATGTTAAATGCATCTAAAAAATACTCATACTCGTTCATTACTGTCAAGGTCTTTCAATATACATTCAACAATCAGTTTTGAACATTCGAAGAGTTTATGTTCATTGAATTTATCAACTGAGTTGAAATGTTCACCACAATATTCACAGTTTAGATTTGAATGAAATTGATCGAGATGTTTCTTTGAAACAAGAAAAGATAGAAGATTTCATTTCATTTGTGAAACCTTGATCAAGCATCATCTGCACAGAAGAAATATATTTTCTCTTTGATTATGAAAGGATATTTTACTTCAATTCGTGATATCTCTGCTTGACATTGCCGACATTTAATTGTCGTTCTTGAAAAAGAACAATGAAGAATAATACTCATACTTCAAATGGATAATGAAACTTACTCTTGTTCAGCATTTAAACATGTTTGACATAGTCGATCACCACATTCAGTCAATTGTACAGGCTCTCGTAATATCAATGAACATACAGGACAAATATATTTTCTATCAAGCATATGTTTATTTCTTGCATTGATGTCTACCATTATTTTAATTATTTTTTGTTAGTTAATATATAAATAAAAAAATATTTTTAGAATATATGAAAACTAATTAAAGTAGATTGATACCCTAATAAATGAGCAAAGAATGATTATCCTTCGATTTAAACGATTTTGTGATTAAAATATCTAAAATTGAAGAAGTCATATTAAAATACGATAAGGATTTCAAATTTTCAAAGTAATAACATAGTGAAGGCTTCGAAATAGATCCATTCACTTTTATTAGATCAAGTCTTGAATTCATTGTAAATATGTTGATGAAATTTTGATTGTAAATAATATTATCATTGATGAAGATCAATTGAACGTGAAGAGGCACATCACGGACTTTCTTTAAATTCAGTTGAGTTATATTTAAAATATGATTGAATTATACACGCTCATTCAACCTATGACAATGATTTATATTTTGACTTACTTCATAATAATATTACTTATGTTGAGATTTTTTCCATATCTATTTAAACAGGATGACTGTGGGTGTGCGTGTGCGTGTGCGTATTGGTATGAATCGGTGAAGGAAAGACTTACACCCACACTCTTGATGAATATAAAGCTTTAAATCATTTAGTTTTTCATGAAATACTCATTAGCATATGGTAGAATCCTCTATTGGAAATAGGTAGTGAAACACGAAACTTATACTCGTAACAATCAATTTTAAATATTTGTAGTTTGTTTTTATACACGCAATAGACGCACAAAACTTTTTCTCTAAATAATCAATTTTTATTTGAGATGATGACGGCAGAGGAACGACAAAAACATAGAAGTTACCCGACTGTTAACTGTTGGAAAATTTCCCGAATCAATCATAGGATGAAAATCTGCGTGTTTTATAAGCATCCACCTATTTTTGGAATAATCATTTTAGTAAAAAAAACAACAAGGAAATAAAAAATTTAACAAAAATATTTTTATTACACAGAGATTCTCACGTATTAGTTCGAAATAGTTTTTTTTACTAAGTCGTTTTTAATTAGGCATAAACATACAGAATAATTTTCTTTCTTTTTTTTAAACTCTCATTTTTGTTTACATTAAGAAAACATACCATGTATCTATTTTTTTTTGATTAGACAGAATATTCATTTTCACTTATTTATACTGTAATGTATGCACCAATGACTTCTTCTGCATTGACATCGAAAATGATTTTCGAACAGCGGTGTAATCAGGATTTTTAGGCCAATGTGGAAACTTCTCTTGTATCGAAAAAAACCGATGGGAGAAATGGGCAAAGTTGAGTGTGGGTGTAGATTGAGAGACGATCCACACCCACACCCACATTAGAGATATTCCATGGGAACTCAACCACAAAATACACAAGTATTTTCAAATCGATGAAACTTTCAGGATTTGTAAACCATAGTGAGCTATTAAGATGTCCAACATCAATTTTTTAAATTTCATTAATAAATAGAAACATGTCGAGTAGAACATTTTTTATGATTTTTATGTATAATTGCGCAAATTAGATTTGAGGGTGAGGATTCAGGTGAGAATGATAGCTTTTTTAGATGAAACTGACTGTTAATAATGAATACCTATTCAGGAATACTTGTTTATTGAGTACTCGAGATTAAATAAACATCGAAAAAATTCCAAACAACATCCGAAAAGATTAGGAATTATACTGATAATGAGTCAACTTCATACGCTTGTGACCAGTTTTCATTTCTGCTGGCTTATCGGTATTCTTCTCGAACGTTATCTGAAGTGATTGATGATTGTCACTTATGGTAAACTGTCGTTCTTTTTCAATAAGCCGTTGAGTCATTTCCATGAAGAAATTTGATGACCTTGGATGTTGTACAAATGTGACACTGGTCAAATGATTGACACGTTCGAGAACTAATTTCTTACTGTCAATACTCTTCGTTTTTAGTTTTCAATGATCTATTTGAAAGGATACTATAGAACATATTTCGTCCATAAATGACGCCAAATCATCATCATAGAATAGACCGAGAATACGAACATTGCATCCTTGTTTGAGCAAAATATTGATCGTGCGAATGCAAAAAGGACGATTTTTTGAGACGAACAACCAGATTTCATCAAGTTGTGAAAGATCGATAAGTAACGGAAGACAGTCGAATGCATGAGACCACCATTTACCACCGATGTTTACTGCCAGTTGAGAGATATGACGAATCTGGTGAATTGGTGGTAGAAACTAAAATAACAGATAGAAATGCAGTGTTTTCATGTTTTGATTCAGTTCAATCTGATTCCTACCAAAACTATGTTCCTGAAGATTCGGATAGACTAAGATTATTTCTGCCTTTTCACTCTTTGATGTTTGCGAATCATTTTTACTTAATAGCTATGAGAAGTTGTCAAAATCATGCATCATTCTTTCCACTTAAGACGTAGATTCCTATCCAATGATCAGAGAGAGAGAGAGAGAACTTTCTACGGAAAGAAATCGGTATATAACTTAAAAAATAGATAAAATGAAGTGTCATTGAAACGATTACAAATACCTTTTTTGAACAAACCGCTGCTACCATTCGAGCCAAATCGGAACGAACATACCATTTACTGCTCATATTTGCTGCATTATCATCTTTTCTAGTAAAAGTAAAGTATGATAAAATATTTTCTCGAGTATTGAAAGGAAATTCGGTCCATGTTCCTTCGGATGAATAGAGAATAAGACCAGAATTTGATACATTATCGGCAATTGATTGACAAGTGATAAACCAACGTTTATCCTCTAACCAGAATGGTGTACGAAAAGCAGTGAGAATCGATTCAATAGCTTCAAATTGATACTCACAAATATTAATAACAAACTTAAATTTTTCAAGTAAACGAAGTTTTTGACAAAGAAATATTTCCCATTGAGAGAAACGTTGGAGGAAATTGAATGACACTTGTCGATTAGTCTTTAGATCGGGATGAACAAGTGAGGGTGTCAGCAAAAGAAGGAATTCAAGTTGATCAATTGACATACTTGCATTTCTCAATGTCAACGAAGTCAATCGAAGATCTGGTTTTGAATAGTTTCATTGGTATAACAATCACTCAATGAAAATGTTTGAAGGTTTGATAAATGATAAAGAATAGAACAAAATTGTTGATAAAAACACTCTCTAATAAATAATCGATGGAGTTGAAATAAATTTGACCAATTTATTTTATTCATTGTAGATATATCAACACACAAAATGAGCTGATGAAATTTTGACGGTCCGATAATCGAAGAAAGACGAACAATTGTCGCATCTTGCAACGGATTATTGTTCTTCATAATCAGTGATAGTGAAGTGAGAGTAAAGATGGAAGGAATAGAAGACAAGAAGTTGTTCAGGTTCCATTCGTTGTTGCAATAAATTCTCAACGAACGAAGTCGAGTGAAGTAATCGATATGGATCGATGAAAGAGATGATAGAAAAGAAGTTGACATATCACAAGTGATTCGAATGACCAATGAAATGAAATTTTCGAATGGAACTATTCGACAGATAAGATTGATATCGGTTTTCTGTGATTCACTTGTTATTTTCATTGTATATCGATTATAGGTATTGGTCATCGCATAAAACCATCTATAAACATAACGAAATGAAAAAAACAATATCTTCTGCATCAAGTTGGCCCAAAATGCCATAGAGAACCTCCACTGGAAGTGTAAGAAGAGATGATATCGATTGAATTGACATCATCCAATGGTAACTGATGAAATTTGTATTTTAACATTGCTTTTATTCTTCTTCAGATCAAATAAAATGTTTTTGTATGTAGTTTCTTTTCGCGCCTTTTTCAACCGACACTTTCGTCAGTTCTGTCTTACCTTTGATTATTCATCTTCTAGTATTCTCTAACTCTAACTTGGTTTTTTTTGACTAGGATGAATAAAAAAAAACAAAGTTTCATCATCATCTGACAGAAAAGAAGAGAATTGAGTCATCATTACATCACGATGAGAACCGTTGCCGTGCAATATTTGCTTGTCATATGACTATTAGAGATTGTTTGTATACTGTCTACTAGCATAGTAAAACCACAGAGATTTCATTGAGCAAAAAAAACGAAAATCCTCTGACAGAGGTATTTTGATAGTGCGTGTGCTGATGCCTGTGGATTATTTTTCTCCTGGATCGAGCGTGTTTGCGCTTGATCCGACCTAATAAAGTCTAAAAAGAAAAATGTACTTCATTCATACCATTTTGAGGGTGAAGGTGAGTATAATTCCTTCAAACGAGATCATGATGACAAATAAATCTAATTTTCTTCTTCTATGGTTACCTCTTGAGAATGAAGATGAGAAAATGTATTAATCATCTTATACTTCATCAAATTAATATCTTTACCGAATCTATTTTGACCGACAAGATGTTTTTAATGATTTTTCAAATCCATCTGAAATTGTCATTAATCTTCGTTTGAACAAATTCCACTGTAGAAAAGTCCTGTTATTCCATGTTTGGAAAGATGAAACCGATAGAATATCCGAGTCCATCAATGTCTAATTCTATTTCAACATTCGAATCATTATATTGACATTTCAATTACTAATACTTTCATTACTTGATAGACGAAGAAATTTCAATTCACACCATAATCCATCAAGAATTGCATACCTTCATCTCCTATCGTCATCATTAAGGTTGAATTTGACTAATTTAATACTTGAAATGATCGATTGAATTTGATGAAAGAGATGTTCTTCTCATTAGTTGATGCTTAAACATTCTATCTAGTGAATGATGAAAATCTCCTTGGAATGTCAGCTATGCACTCTTTGTTTCAACAGATGTTTTTTTTTATAAGCAACATTTCACCACCGAGATATCGATTTTTCTTCGAATTGCAAATATCCAATCGAGAAAGTACGATGAATTGAGAGATCTCATGTTGTTGATTATTTTCTGTTCACAAAGTTGTTCCTTACACTCGGATTCTCTTCATTCAAGTAAATACAGATTTTTGATAATTTATTGTTATTGTCAAATTTATTCTTTTCCAGTCTTTGGTATATTTATTATT
>CAJNOL010005030.1:1090-12929 GCA_905250125.1 Rotaria sordida
AACCTATGGCAAAGTTCACTCAAAACGACCAAAAGTCTTAAAATAAGCTAACCTCTCTGGTATGTTCTTTTGACCCTGACACAAACCCACAAACTATTTTTTTTTGTATGACCCTCCTTTCAGTCGAGGGAATATTTCAAAACAACTTTTGATGATGTTTCTCTTATGAATATGAACTGTGAATACTCCTTTATCAGTGTTAAAAAAATCAGCCCATTTGGTCTAAAGATGGTGGAGATATTCAACCTTTTTGGAGTGTACTGTGACTTTTTGAACATTCTGTATTTTCTCGAAAAAATCTTTATGGTAAGCATATAATGATGAGACATCTACTTCTCTACTCAGAGTGCTTTAAGCGTCTGAAGTTTTGCCCTACTAATGCGTGAGCTACCATTGAGAGACTTCGCACAGCTATTAAATTTGTTGAAATACATAGTTCTGTATTTTCTAACTCAAAGCATTTGAAAAATGCTGTCAGTGTGCGAAAAGATCGTTAGCAATCGATGTGAAAATAGTTGTGATCCATCAACATATGAGTTTCTTTTGACAAATAGAGATGTTATTGGTAAACAACAGAGTCATTTATAAGAAAGTTTCACATAAAATCAAACTAGATACTTGTCACTTCGTGACATTTCCTGATTTTCGTATAATAAATATTGAATTGGTTCAAAATTTTAAGCTATTTGTATGAGACCGAAACTTTCAGGTTGTTGCTAACAAGAACTTGAAAGAATGTTGACAAGTAAAAAGCTGCGATGAATCCTGCTGGACTATGTGCGGCAGATGTTTAATCTGAAGGCTATTTAGTATCTTAGGTATTCATGGTATAATGAAATGCGCGTGTGAAGCTATATTCGCTTCCTGCAAAATCAATGTAAGATTTGCGATGGGCAGATTTATGTACTCTATATTATGATGATATCAGTTTTGAACTAAGTTTTGAGGAAATATTTAGAATCATAATTATATTTTTAGTGAGACGCTCATTTGTAAATCTTAATACATAGCACTAATTGTTTTGATATCTTCGAACGATAGCTAGCTTGAGTAAAAATCGGGTGTAGGATTCCAACAGTTCGAATGGAACAAAACTTTGTCGCAAGGCGGAAAAAGCTGACTCCAATTGACTCCGTTGACTGAGAGTTATTCAAATCCTCCAGAATCAGCTGTTTTTTCATTGAGTTGGAGTCAATTGAGTCAGTTAGGGTCATTGGAGTTAGTCGGAGTCAGTGAAGCCGTGGAGTCAGCTTTTCCCCCCTTGGAAGTCGTAACAGGCAACATGTTCGAGTTATGCTACACAAATAGACGATAATGCCGCAAAGAATAATAGTTGCTAACAGAAAATTTACGTTGACTACAGCTCAATACAAAGTTTGCTCCTTATATGTTGTTTTGAACGTTTTTTATTACAGCTTACTGACTGCTCTTAAAAAACGAAACCAAGAGTCACCTCAAAGCACTAATGATATAAATTTCATGATGAAAATATCTAATTGTTTTCTTCTAGACATGTTTTCCAATATTTTGAATTAATAATCATTCCAATTATGTAATACAAAGCATATTTCATTGTTTAGAATCATTCACTTTTCACAAACTATTTTGTTTATAAATATATGTGGTCAAAACACTTTTCAATTTTTGTATTGAGCTCCGCAGCCAAGATTATGGATTTCTTGAAAAGATTATTCGAAGAAAAATTATGTCCACGCATGTTTGGAAAGGAACTAAAAGGGTATGAACGATTAATGTATAAGGCTACTCGCCGAAAGAAAAACTTGATAATCTATTTTCTATAGAGTATTTTCAGTAACTACTAGAGCTGTTTGTGTATACTAAGCACAATATTCACGCCTAAGCAGTTCAAACAGCAGCAACCAATCTTGGCACTCTTGCACACTAGTCGTCAATTTCTCTATAAAGTACAGCTGTTCTTGTTCAAAAAACACTAGTTGATCATTACTAACTAACTGCTTTAAAAAAATCCTTTTCTGTCGTCTTTATTTTTCATTTTTCTATGTAAAAGTTAATTTTTCATGTAGCACTAAGCGTTACATACCTCATCCACACGAGACTGCATTGTTCACCTTTGTGTTTGTGCGCACTTTTGACCAATTAAGTGATTTGCGTTGTTACCGTCTGGTTGTCGCGTATTAAGTGCTATTGCAAGATATACAAATAATCTCTAAATAAAACAAATTTCATAAACATTTATTTCCAATGATGAATTATCATTATAGAGTCTAGATATAAAAGATTTTTTCTTCCTTTCCTTTTAGTAGGTAATACGAAGCAACTTTCGAATTCTCTCCCCTTATTATATGTAGCATAAAATCGTCTAAAAATGCTATGAAAGGTTTTACCCATATACTATTCTTCATTGGGTAACAGCCAATGGAATCATAGCGTCAAATATATATAGCTTTCTAGACAATCTCGAATAGTGTTTTAATAGCTATTTTTTATTCGTCTATGAGCTTTTATTTGAGTGAAAACCAACTTCAACCTGTAGGTAAATCAGTGAACATCACGTAGTATAATTCATTGTTTAATAAAGAAGACTTTTGTTAGCAATCTTAAAAAAAAGAATGACTCCAAAAATGATGGATGCATATAAAATTAAAAGAAAATCATTTGAAAGAATCTTGTCAGATTTAGTGATCCATCTGGAATCAGGATATCATATGTGGTTTAGTACAGCTATTTGCGTCGCATCGAATAGTATACAAGATGTCAAGTTTTCCTCAAATTTTTCTGTTAAATTCAATTCAATACAGTTATAGATGCTCTTTAATTCTCTATAGTCAATAGTTTTCATCGTTGCTTTCTTCACACTTAAAAATGATATCTTTTTTAGGTTTAGATTTTTCTTGACTACGTAACATTCCAGTGGTTTCAACTCTATGCTACAAAAAAAAAGAGTTTCAAAGTAAAACATTTACGAAAATTGTACATTATAGAGCTCTATATGTTGCACAAATAATATCATTTGAAACAGCAGAAGCTGATTGTCAACCTTCAAGATTGTCTCATAGAATTGTCTATTTTTCTATATAAAGGGACTATATGAAATCTAGAAATAAATTTAAACTTATTTTACATGAAAGCTTAAATTAACTTCAATTATATTTAAATTAATTTAAGTTGAATTTAAATTTGTTTGGCTGTCTCTAGGGAAAAGAGCAACCTTTTATCTGGAAATCGTTCTATCAAATGTATGTTTATAAATATTTTAGTATCATTAGAAAACAACATGAAAGAAGCACGGCTCTTTTATACAGAAATTTTTATTGTAATGATCGCATTTTAACATATCATATCAGCTTCTCTTCTTGTTTCTTATTTTTGATTTTTTTTGAAGTCATGAATTTTAACAATAGGAACGATCAATTTACATTTAAAAAAATTTATTAACTCTAGCAATATATTATAAAAAACTTGAATTTGTTTTGCATGAAAATTTGAATTTTAAATAAATGAATATGAAAATGTGCCTTCTGTTACACACGTCTGTCACTTTTTATTGTTTTGGAGCGAATTCTTTCCAAAAACTTTCAGCATTCAATTCTCTACAAAGTCCTACACAAATAGTCAATGCAGATATAAAAGGAAAAACTTACCATAGTAATACTACAATAATCTATCAATAATAACTTTCGAGTTGTTTGTATTAATACTGACTCACGGCTTTTGCTGGTACTCGAGCAGTATGTAAAAGATTCTACGTAGAACATTTATTTTGCAAAAAACTAGTTCTTATCTTGCATGCTTTACCTTACTAGTAACACATAGACTATTTCAAGTAGCACTGCTTCAGAATGCATCTAGCCTTGCATAGTATTGTTTAGTGGCGTTTGCACAAATCAAAACCATGCTCCAGGAAAAAATTCTATGGCAAGTTGCTCATATTTTTCCAAAAGATATCAAGCAAAAAGCTAGGAAGTCATTTATGCTTGAGCACCATTATTTTCTATTACTATGAGTGTGCTATGGGACCACAGGAAAATTAAACTGCTTTACTTTTCTAATCGTTCGCTGTGACCGAAAAATACAGAGCAAAATTTCAGAGTTAGAGATATTTCAACGAAATCATCCGTTTTTCAGATTTACGTGCTTATTTTCTTTTTTTGAAGAATCTCTTATGATTTTTATCTGCATCCTAGGATTTTAGATAATGCAAGCATCAAGTAGCTGCACTATTCCACTTCGTCATTATGACTTGAACATTTTCTAAATAATCCTAATCATAGAGGCATTTTAGGAAATATACGATTTTTCCAAGACCCATCAGCTCGAATTTTGTTGATATCACAAAAAGAATCATTATGTAATTAAAATTATTCACTCTGTAGACAATATCCTAAGCATATTCTTTGCCAAAACTCATTTGAAGAGAATTCCCTCTACGAAAATTTCCTGAAGCATTTATTTTCTATCCAACATCATATCTAATTTTCAGCGAGGTCAAACTTTTTCGAACGGTAAAAGAATACAATTCTAAAACGGCTTTTTTCTACGTTGGAACTCACAAACTGTATTAACAATTCTTACTACAAACGCTTCGCGAGAAAAGTGCCTTTACAGTAATGAATATCTCCTATTCATTTTATACAGAACTTCGAAATATTTTTGTCAGCAGGAAAATAATTATTATGATGCGAAAAAATACTATACAAGCAATAATGGTACCACTTAAGGATAGAAAGATTCACTGAATACCGATGACCAGAAAGGCCTTCTGAAGAGAATGCAATTTCAAAAAACTTACGTTTACTTGCTGTATTAGTGTAAAATATTGTGTGTTGACGACAAGTATATCACTGTAATGTATCAATGTTGTTGTATGCAAGAGACAAAAGCATCACATGGCTTATATATACATCACTAAATAAGTTTGGCTTGTGCGCATTCATCCGTTTATATTAAATGACTCATGATCATATATTATTGAGATTCTTCGTTTTTTCACATAGAAAGATTACCTTTGTTTTGCTTGTTCTATCATTCATCTATCGAACAGCTTGAAGAACAGAAAGAGAGAATGAATCAAAGATTGGAAAAAATGTGTTCTATATCATGACTTCACTTTTTTTTCCATCGTCATACAGGATTAAAAGAGTATTAGGGCTTTACAATTATGTAAGGAAAGTTAGCAGTCAATCCGAGTTGTTTTCAAAATGATTCGTTCCATTTACTGAGCCACTTCAACAATACTGTGAGACAGATATAACTCGACGAGATCGATTGAATGATGAACTCAGATTTTTGACGACAGTTGCTAGAAAAATATGAAACCTAAAAGTACGCTTTTTACTATAAATCATCATCATCTATTAAACATTTTAGTCGATTAGTTTATAATAAGAATGAAATTGTTTGCTTACAGAAATATAGACGATTTGACCATGAGTAACACAAAAGTTTGTACTTCTACTTCTACTTTGAGCAAAATATATTACTTCGTGATATGCTTGAACCTTATCCTCTATTACAAGTTATTCAAACGTTTAACGTGGTAAAATATTTTACGTAGAAAAGAATTTATTTATTCGTTGTAAATTTATTTCGTCAGTATTTTTGGATTCTTTAATAATAAAAGTTAAAGGATGAACATTTGATGTTTAAGAATATTCTCTTGAAGATAGTATTTAATTATTTAATTTTCAATAAAACAATTCAATATCAACAAATTAAAAACAAATTTATAAAAATCGACAATTACTACACAGTGATAAAGATTATCATCAAGGATATAAACATTCACAAGCAGATGGCATTGAAGTTTCCATATTTTTTCAAACATTCCTTTGCTCTTTATTCATCATGTTCAGTTCTCCATACGAACAGAATTACAATGATTAAAATTTTCGTTAACCAGTTTTTCATCTTCGTTGAACTCCATCATGAATTTCTTTCAATAAGATGAAAACATCTTTTTGAGCAGTTAATTCGAATTCTCACAGGTTTTTCAATCAACTCGTGCCATTGAAAAAAGTTAAAGTTCCGTAATAAAAGCGTATAAATGAGAGCAAATGAATACATCAGTGGAAAACATTTTTCACAAATCTATAGTCAGTTTTTTAGCCAGTTGAACCAAGTTCGAGAGAACTATAGTGACAATACTTGTGTTTTATGATGAAAAAAAAACAATTACACAATGATTATTATAAAAAACTCCATAATTCTTTGTTTATTAGTAATGTTCAGTAAAACAACATGTCTACAGCTTGCAAATCTAGTACTCTGTTAATCTTCAAGAAAATGACGTTCCACATTTTATCAATTTATTTTCAAAAGCTACACAATAAAAGAAAAATTGTGGAAAAAAGATACTATAGTGTTTCGAGTTCACACTATTCCGCATATTCTATTTGATGTCCTAACTTCCGTAAATAGTTTGTATGCATTTAGGACTTTAACAATAATAAAAGCACATGGAAAATGACTCACATCAACTTCTATAACAGTTTTTCTAATATACGACAGATCAAGACAAATTTCATCATCTCCAAAATATCTTGCTTTACTGTATTTTACCATTTTGACCAGCTAGTAATTGATTTTTGAATGAAAAAGAGAGGATGTACCCTCTACCCATGTGAAAACTAAATGCAGATGAGATGCGTTTCGACTTAAAAACAGGAACGAAACGCGCGCAGACGCGTTTCATAAATGCGTCTGAACGCGTTTGAATTAATGGTCGTAGTCAAACGCCTCCGAGATACAAAACGCGTTTGTTTGTTGTTTCCAGCAAAACGCGTTTCGACGAACGCTCGCGCTCAAACACGTTTTATGTGAGATGTTTTCAAACACGTTTTAAAATGCATTCGAGAAATAATTTTCGTTAATCATAATTCAGAAATCTCAAAGAAAAATTGAAATCGATCGAATTTTTGAAAATAAAATATTTCGAGTTTGATCGTCGATATTTTGTGATGATCATAAAGTGTTGATAATTCAACTTAGTTATTTAGAATTTAATTAAGATGAAAATTTATTTTATGAGATATCAATCAATATAGGACTTTAATACATTGTTTTAGATAAGACAACAAAATAATAATTTCTTTAGTCGTTTTATTGAAAGTCAACTATTTTTTAATTGCATTTCGAATCTCATAGTGTTGTATTAAAGGCTAATTTAGATCTGTTAAAATGTAAGAATTGCATCGAAACTAGTTCGTGTGATAATACAAGAGGATAATATGAAATGACGTGATGGCAACATGAGAAATAATATCTAGAAGTTTTGAAAAATGATATTTATTAAAGTGAATTACTTTTCTGCATATGATGTCTTATTCAAAATATAATTTAGTCGTTCATATATTGAGATAAACAAAATGAAATAGGTAATAATATTCCTATATCCATGAAGAAATCTGCTGTAGTTCAATCTTGATTAATTTCCTTTTTCCGTAACAATAAGAACATTGACTAAAATAATCAATCTTCATGCTTACAGTCTCTTCTTATCTTATTTGTTTATTTCGTTTTAAATAAGACAATTTTTTCAACGGTCATTATGTAAATGAAGTTAATTAATTACTTTGAAACAAAAGAGAAAGTTAAGAAATTGCATTAATATTTTTAAAGAAAATGATTTGATTTTATCATTTTTCTGAACAGAATGGAACCGAAATTAAAATTAAATATATCAAAAATTAAATTTTCATATCGAAAACAAAAGAAGGCCATTTCTACCAATTAATCTCACTCATATATAAACATAATGAACAAATATGTTGCCTTATCACTTACTGGGATTTTTATTGTGTAAAATTAGAATACAGTTATTTACTTTCATACAGTTAACTTTTACCTTACTTTGATAAAAATTCTCGAATGCTTTCATTTTAATTTGAGAAATAGTATCTTCTTATCTTCGATTTTTTAAAAATTATTTATTTTAATCTTTATCATTTAACATTAAAATCAAGAATAAACTACAATTTTTAGTTTAAATTCACTTCTTTTTCTCTGTCTTGTTTGATCACACTCAAGTGATTCTATCATTATACATAATCAAAAGAGATTTTGAAATATCAAACTATCGAGCCAATGTAGCCCATTGGTTTAGGTATGTTGACTTATAATCATAGATCTTCTGTTCTAGCCTCGATCACAGCACAATTTAAAACGCGTAAGAAAAATAAAAAGACTTGTTCTGATAATGCCTCTGGGATGAGCTGACCGTCATGTGATCTTGATGGTGACGTAGTTCAAATCTACGAGAACAAGAAAATTTTTTTCCAAAAAACAATTCCAAACGCGTTTAGATGCGAAAAATTTTCACATGGGTAGACAAATAATTTCGTTTTGTAAGAAAAATCAAAGACAAAAACAGAAAAAATAAAACAATATACAGAGAATTTTGTACAATTTTTATTTAAAATTCAAGATAAAATAGAACCATATCTGATAGAGATCGATAAATCTCATTATATTTCTATAAATATTATCTTAGAAAATAATGTAATTATCTAATAGTTTTTCTTTGATATAAATCAATCTATTTTCTAATAAGTATTTATAAATATACGAATAAAAAGTAGATTCGATTTCACAAAGAAAAAACAACCTGAACATAATTAACACTAATTTCTTCTGATATATAAAATTTATCAATAAGATTTTTCATTTTAAATAACTATTTATAGAATAATTCTACATGAATTTAATAAACCATGACTTCCATATATACATCAAATACTCATGATCTCAAATGATTGTATAATTAGATGTAATAAAGTCAGAAAGAAAAAAGAAATATCACCATGAAAAATGGTCTGAAGAACATGGTTTATTGTAAAATAAATGAATCTATAACATTCTTAATAGCATCATACTAAAGATTGTCAGTATAATGTTGAATTGAAATTGTTTTGACTTATTTCAGAATATTTATTTAATGTACATTCCCAATCTACGTACAAATGAAAGAGAGACGTAAACTATAAAACTACATAAATTATTGATTATACAATTGGTATTTGATTCTCATCCACACAACGGAATTTTCTATTTTCAGAGAATTGATAGATGATTTCAAATTATTTTTTTTTTATCAAGAGAGTAGTTTATTTTTCATTGAGTTTGAAATCTGGTGATATTGAACTCAAATGTGCTTTGATTAATATTCATTTCATTTCTTAAGAATAGATCTTACAATTTTTATTTTTTTTTTGTAAGATTTTTCATAACAATGAAATATTCATCCAAAGGTAGGAAAGATCACTCGAAAAAAACTGTTCGTTTTTGTTTATGTTTCATTATTTCAATTGAAAATCGATCAAATTCGTTCATCTTTGCCTCATTTCACATGAGAAGATAGAGCAAAATGAGACGAACCTTTTCGTGTCTGAGGAACAATACTTGAAAACTTACTCAAAAAATACTAGTAGTCTTCCAAGTCCTTTCCAACTGAAATTGCTGAAAGGATTGGAACTAACTTAATTGGAATAATTCGAATCACGATCTCAAGACTCTCATCATTTTTATAAAACAAACTCTATTGTTCAATGTAAAATAGTCGAACAATTATTGAGATAAATCGACTTTTGTTTTGAATAGCGATCTATATGATACCAACTGTCTACATTCATTATTCATTGAAGATATACAATATTGTCAAAGATTATTAAAGCATAATAAAATACATTGTTCAAAAAATCATCTAATTTTATTATTGTTACCGCTACTCGGCTTTTTCAGGTAAGATCTAACTGTGGTATCTGTTCTCGTCGATTTGAAAATCAGCGTTGATGCCATTAGGTTTAGACTCTTTCAAGCGGATTTTTAGATATCAGTTGAGATCATTCTAGCTCATTCAGACTTATGGCATGAATCGTCTCAACATTACAGTGTCATTAAATTTTAGTTCAATCCCGTTTACTTCAGATAATCGGAATTTATCATGTCGATTTGAAACGATTCTTTGGTTTGCTTGCTTTGAATATGATGGAATAATTTTCGTTGTTTGATAGAACGGTTCAATACATTATCCTTCTGGAAAATTTGACAGTACAGATCTATAGAATTAATATCAAGTTACTTTGTAAAAGAGAACGACTACTGAGAAACAATAAATAACTTCTATGATTCGTTGTCTGTAGATTAAGAAATTAAACTTATTAATATGAATTATGAGCGAGGTTGAATACATGTTAGTTAATTATGTTCGAAATGAATCTTATAAAACAATCAAGTTACTAACGAAATTACAACTTAAACATTGATATGAGAAAAGAATTTACAAAAATCTGCATTGGAACATCTCGTTTTTCATTGAAAACGTGAACAAATGGTTTCGAATCATGTTCCACTAGATATTTCTTTTTTTTTCGTACAAAAAAACGTGTTTTTACCACAAAAGTCTCTTATATTCATCTATCTATATAAATTATTTTAATATATTTGCAGAATTTTATCATAGATGTCCTAATCATTTTTTTATTGGAAATTCTTAAGTTTTCATGGAAAATGTTAAAAATCATTTGACTATGTCCACTGTATTTCTCATTTGTTGCAATATCTTTAGACTTACAGAAAAGAAGTTAGTTAGGAAAAAAAAGACTTTCATTCACTATGGAATCTTAATAATTATTGCTTATGTTTAATGTAAAATAATTCTGTTATAATTTGTGTAATTGAAGCAATAAATAGCTATTTTCATGGTTCTTTCTTCAGATTGAACGATCAAAAATGATTTATCGATTTGTTTTATGTTACGTATAGTCCGATCATTAACAAATAATGTTTAACACCTTTTCCATTTTCTGAAAAACGAAAGATATAAATTATTGATTTTTATTTAAGTGAAATCAAAATAAGATTGAATTTATAACGAAAGGAAATAATGATGAACACATTCAGACAGAATTATTGAGTCTTCAACAATTAATCGTTTCACTTTGGTTCAATTTTGTTCTGTTCTATTTCTTGTTAAGCTTTTTATTACACTTTTTAATTGACCATATAAATCTTTCAATTTAGTTGCACATGATAAATGTGTTTTAAATTCATTCAGAAATATAAATTAAGTAAAATAAGATAAGAATATTCAACAACCGAATATGAATAGTTATCAATGAATGGATATTTGTAAGATCTTCAAAGTTGTGGTCGAATATTCATAATAGATAATAATTTAAGTGATGAAAAAGCTTGAGTAATTAGAATGAAAAATTCATGTTTAAATGGAAGTTTATCGTGCAATTTCAAATGAGTTACAGATCTGAATATTAATGGATGAAAGATTGTTCGTAATCTGTTCAAGACGATCAAATATAAATGGGAGTGAGAAAACATGGCACACGATCTTAAAAGTATCGAAATAGTCTAGAACACAACCCGCCTGGTAAAGATCTGTACTTACAAAAGTTCTTTGAATATCATAATTAGATATGGGATGAGTTGCATCATCACCGATGTTATTCTTTGTACTATCATAAAAGGATAAAATGGAAAAGAGCTCGGAAAAATGAGGAAAGTGAGCTCGGAGTGTTTAATTGGTCCAAAAAATGAGGAAAAGAGCTCGGTCCGAGACGATGAAGAGAAAATCAAAATATAGTGCTCTAGCTTATGTATATATGTATAAATAGAATCCTATATGAAAAAGAGAAATCTTACTACTGTTATATTTATTATTTATTAATGTATAATAAAGATACATAAGATAAAGATATATAATAAATCAGCCCTTGGACAAAGCATATTTTACTTTTTTTCTTCTACCTTTGGGATTTCTTTTTCCAATTAATTGTGGAATTGGTCGAACACCCCAAATTATCATAAGACCTATTGTATGAATACATGAATATTCTTTAAGACCATA
>CAJNOL010005031.1:0-12927 GCA_905250125.1 Rotaria sordida
TAAAACAGAAGAAGATATTCTTCAGTAGCTCTTTCCTTATCACCAGCACCTATGTAACTGTAAATATCTTGTTTGTTATTGAACATATTTTGAGAAAGGTGCTAGTATGAGATGTAAGTGTGGAAAAGATCATCACACACCAACACTAACATCCTCATCCATCTTCAAGACAGTAAGTTTATATCGAGGAATTTTTCCAATCAGTAGAAATTTTCAAAATTTTGAAGAATTGAAATTTTAAATAATTTTGACACTCACATTTCATAATTAGCATGAATGTGAGATATGTCACTTCTTGTTAATACTCCAATAGTCAGTTTACAAATTAGCTAAATTATTCAATATGAAATAAAATATTCAAGTCAAGAATATTAAAAGAAGGAAGTTAATAATATAACTGGAATGATTAAAACCTTTTACAATGAAATTTTCATAAAAAAAAAAACTAACTTAACAAAGTTATACGTTTTCCAGTCATTGCTTGTGCTTCGTGTCAAAGAATGATAAAGTACGTTTTTATTCATAGAAATACAAAATTTTCTAGGGAATTGAATGATGAATCTTCTTATGAGAAAACTTTGCTTCGAAAGGACAATAACACGCATAGATACTTAGAACAATACTGTGATTGTCATTTATTTTGCTCGATCCTTTTAATTATTTTCTTGTCATTTTTCTTCCAAATAACTTGAGTTATAGCTCTATATGAAATAATTATAATTTATGACCTGAAATACTATCATGAGCATCTCTATTCAAAATAGCGATTATGCGACGTTTTCATTTGAGGATTAAATATTTCTCAACCACGCAATCTTTTTGTGCTGTTAAATAAGTGTCCTGTATTTTTCTACCATCGATATTTATTTTGAATAATATATTCAACCAAATTTGTCATTTCGTCGTCGTTTCTACGTGTACATGAATAATTAAAATTGTGAGGTTATTTCCGATCATTGATCAAGACAAATTTACATTTCTAACAGTTCTTTTGAAAGAAACTGATCAGTTTTAAAAGTTCTTTGGGGTGGTTCACAGAGATGGGATCGACTTGGTTTCAGACCTAACCATACTGAATCAAATCAAAATCGGTTCCGTTGGAATTTTTGAAAAATTTAAGTACGTCTGGCTCGGTTCTAAAGAAACATGAACTGATCGCATCTCTGGCAGTTCACCTGAACTTATGGGCTTCAACTGTCGCAGATCTGAAAAAAAGAATAGTTTCATTGAACTGGAAGCTCTCGTAGGTCTAGTCGTATCTTATTATATGAGTTGACTATGTAAACAAATTACATATTCGATTCTTAGAAACCAAAAAGTACTCGAGATATTCTTTGTAAGACTTTTCAATTTTTCTGTCATTTTTGAAAGTGATTCTGGTAAAAGTGAGAGATTATTCGGATGTAAAGAGACATAAGCATCGTTCAGAAACTGAAGTTTTAAGAAAATCAAGTGGAATGTAGTGTTTTGGTGCTTGCATGGAGATTATATGTGTCAGTTTTTGTAAACCTATCAGTGCGGCTTTGTATGATAGTGTTTCAAGTTCTCTTATTGTAGAATGCCTTGAATTTCTAGTTTTTGGATGATGAATACTCCTGAGTGAATGACAAAACTTACACTCTAATGTGGAGTTACAGTAGAAAAAAAGGAACTGTCGATCGTTGTCTACGATAAAAAAAGTAGTATCGTTTTTTGCTCAAAATATATCTTGATTTTTATGAAATAACAACAGATCTCCTTACAACGTTTCATAAACATAAATGGTCTATTCGCTTCTTTTGTGCCTTCAAACAAAGCAGACTCTGTTAGTGCATTCATTGGTTTTAGAAAAATAAAATCAAGATGAAATCTTTTTCTTTGATTGTATGCATTCATCTGAAATATGAGTAGAATATCATCGAATATTCATCGTTAACAGAATCACAAGGACGAACTTTTTATTCAGAAAAGACTTTCTTCTGAGAAGTAGATGTCATATGTGAAGAGACTGATTTCTTCACTCTGATATAACAAAGATTAATCTTCTTTTTTGTAGCATCTTTTCGATCCGAGAGAAGTCTTCGAGAAGAAAAGTCTGTCTTCTTAACGACAATCATCTCATTGGAAACCTTTAGTAATATTTGAAGAATGAAGACTGGAAGTCATATTTTGCTATTACATATTTGAAAAACTCAACGAAGACGAAAAATTTTTATAGCAAAGTTGAACTTATTGTGTATTCCTATGTCAGTTTGTACAACTCTGTGAAATATTAAAGCTTTTGCAATTAGATAAGAAATAGCATTTTTTTTTTGGATGTACGACACTTGTTTACGAACAAAAACATATCAATTTGACAGATTCTGTTAATTTGACTGTAGGATTTTGTACTATCTAATGATAGGAGTGATCTTAATACGCTACAATACAGTTTGATTTAGAACCTTCTTAGCTGACTAAACAAAATAGAAATAATTTCGATCGATGCTAAAATTTTACACTTCAAATCGATAATCTTATATAGAAAAGTAAAGAGTCTGAAGTAATTTGTTTTCTTCGACGAATTCAAGCATTCTACTCTTATCTTCTCTTTACATCAAAATTAGAAACAAAAACAATATTATGAATATTAATAAATAAAATGATACAATTGAGAGTGTAATAATCGTTTTTAAGTGCCAAAAGCGCTTATACATTCAATAACTAAATCGAATAGTCAACATTCAATATATCTATTCTATTTATTCTTCTTCATGAACATCGACACTACTATTCTAGCATCTGAAGACGTTCACAAAGACGCCGATAATATGGGTCATGACATCTCCTGCATCATTTGGCTTGATGCTAATGTGAACACGAATGAGCGCCGCAATGCAGAGCAAAAATTGGCTTCTATTGTTAAGCATTTTGAGAAGTTTCAAGATAAAAAGCAGTGTCAGAAATATATTGAAGAACGATTAGGAAAAGATCGACTAATAATAATTGTTAGTGGTCGATTGGGAAAAGAAATAGTACCTTCTGTTCACAATCTTCAACAAGTTGTATCAATTTATGTGTACTGCATGGATAAAAAAAGTAATGAACAATGGGCTTGTAGCTTCACAAAAGTAAATCTAAGATAAATGATTTCGATTGCATTTTATGATTTCTCCTTGATAGGTAAAAGCTGTTGTTGTTCAGCTTGATGAACTTATTTCTCGAATTACAACTGATCATAACATCCAGAAAACGATGGAAGAGCCATTGTCATCCGATTTTAGTACTACACATGCTGACGCAGGTAACTCAACGATATGCGTGAACGATCGGTTTCTTTTTTTTCACAAGGATAGATGTGAGTGGTTTGATTATCACTAGTTAAACCAACATTAACACTCAACCGTGCCTATCGACTTCAGCTTTAACTGGTAAAATTTGAAGTAGAACTTCAACTTTAACTTTTAAGTCAAAGCTAAAGTGTTAACTGAATTATTCTTCAAGCTAGAGATTGACTAATTAGTATCCACAGAATGATTAATCAGTCAATGATGGTGTGAGTGCAGATGTGGATATCCTCATTGGCGTCTATGTAACTGTCGAGATGGATGTGAGCAATGAATAGGTCAAAACACATGCAGGCACCCGCAACTACTCCTCATCCGTAGCTACTGACTGTAGTGACGTCATGATTTGTACGAGAGAGTTACACAATCAATCATCTTCTGGTTTCTATTTGTTTCTCTGATTTTTTTCTCAGTCATTTGCTGATAGAGAACGTCTACCATGAATTCGTCTGTACACTCTTGGGGATGAACAGTACACTCCAAAGACAGGAAATAGTTTCGTTCACAGCAGAGATGTCTCATAACTCAAAAAGTCAAACAAAATGCTTTCTTTTCAATAAAAAAAGGCATCCTTTGTGTCGATTTAAGCGAGAAGAGATTAAATAAGAACAAAGAAGAAATCCTTCAACTGTTTCTACCTTGGCCATTAGAAATCAAAAATTACTTAAGAATAGAAAACAACCCTATCATTTTTTTTATTGTAAGTGATACACGACTATTTGAATGGAAGTGTACGGAGAAGTACCGTGAATGATAGAAATATGTATATGATTTCGTTCTATTTCGTCTTGATGTGTGCGATTGGAAACAGAAAGGAGCATTTCTTCATAAGTGCGAACAATTTCCACATCGGTTTGTTCTATTGTACACTGGTGTGCATTTCTTTCGTTCATTGAATATTTTGAATCTTTCAATTTTTTGAGTGTGATCACGAGTGTATATCTTCTCTTTGTTCCCCGCCACACCCGATACTCACGTTCTCTTTTAATTTATCAATAATCAAATTTTCTTCAACAGGAAAGCTTGACAATGTCGACGATGATGAAGTATTAAAATTCGCCAAGAATGAAATAATACACGCTCTTGACTTGGACGGATATGAAAAAAAAGATAAAATTATAAATGATTTGTTAGAATATGGTCGACAATCGTTGTCTAAGTATGAGGAAGACCTTCTACCAGACATCTATGAAGCAGCAATAAATGAAAACGATGGCAACCTGATGAAATCTCTGAAAAAATACTTTGAACAACAATTGGAAGTAAAATATGGTTCTTCAAATGGATGGTTTATCTTATTTTTAAAAGAATATAAAGATGCTGTGAATTATGATTCTGTTCTGAAACGTACAGCTGAATATGGCAATAAATACTTGAAAGATTGCCCAATCTTATCAATTATTTTGCAACTTCTATTTGAAGGTATTGATGATACATGTATGGATGAAACAAATGTATTCAATGATCTATGGTGTACAATAACTAATAATGGTTTAAAATCTATAGAAAATGTTTCTGATAATAAAAAGCGATCAGTGTTATTTCAAGGTTTACGTGAATACTATCGTCCAAAATTATTTGAATTATTGGGAAAAATTAAAATTCCAGATAAAGACAATTTGTATGAATTAGCATTAGATAATGTTGCTGAATATGGTTGGTTACAAGGTTTACAAGCAGTTAAAAAGAGAATAATACCGAGAGTTTTTAAAACATTACTAGACAATATTCCTGTGTCTAGCGATACATCTGGAAAGCAAGGTAAACTTGATTTAATTGAACACCTTGTTTGTTCATCCCTTTAAAAGGCAAATATTGTTACGGTAAAAAAAGTTCCTTCAAAGAAAATTGACAATTCAGTTTGCATATGTGAGTTATTTTTGTGTTGCGCAATTCCAATTGACGATATGTAATATCATGATTTTTTAGACCAGATATACGCCCAAAGACTCAAAGAAAACTTGATTTTCATCCTCACATCTCAACACATACACATATGTCATTTGACGCATATTGATCACAAATATGATAGTTGCAATGAATAAAATAATATTTGCTATGCAGTAATATCAATGCAATAAGACCCCCCCCCCCTCATGACAATGATCTTGAAATTTTTTCATCTTTGACTTACACTATAAAAGACAATTACTGCCAAAAAAATTATTTTCATGAGTAATCGAAATTTTTTTGTATCAAATTTTAATACAAAAGTAAGCCTTTATTTTCCAAAAAGTGACAACTTCTTCGATGACTTCGTCAAAGGTTTTGTGGATGAAAGATTCTCTCTGCAGTCTGATGCATCATTTGCCTAATTATCCACAGAGATTCAGATTTTTCAATCTAAATACTTGCTGATCAAACTTTACTAGCGATCAGTATTTCCGCAAGAAATATTTTCTCTGGTGAAAAGTTCAAATCAGTTAAATCTTTATGGCACCTTACTCAAGATAGGACAACTTGTTTTTTCTAATAAGTAAATTGTGAACAATATAGACTCACTTTCTTTCAATTAGATTTAGTTTTATTTTCTACTAAAATAATTGCTTTTTGATATCAAGATATGGCTATATGAGAAATCAATAACCATTGATCAATCAGGACATATTAAGGGAGAAAAACTGAAGTTTCAATTGAGATTGATAGATTTTCTCTTCACACGTCCTTCTATAGGACGACAATCCCATGAAAATGCAAAAAAGGAGTAAACTATATTATTTACTTATTGATGGATTATTTTAAAAAGTCAAATTTTGGATCTGATTCAATATATGACGAAAAAATTAGTGGATGTTGTGGCGGCATTTCTTCTTTTTCCCTTATTGTTATGTTCTAAACAATGTGGAAGTAATTGATTCTGATTAAGTATCCAATATTGAATAGAAAAAATGTGATTTGATGGAGTTCCAAATTAGTAAAGTTAACATATACTGTCCATTGCTGATTGAAATGAGCATACACCTCGAGTGTAGGTGAAGTGAAAACCTGTTTATGGGTTCCTACAGTTGATCATTCTTAATGCTGGTCACGTAGTTAAAAAACCAAATAGTTGGTAACGAATAATATCTGGTATAGAGGTTCACGATACGTTCCAATAATATCCCAAATCTGAGAGAAATGTCTCTAAGCTAGCAATTGTGTATATCCATATTCATCAAACAGAACGGTTGCATCTTATCTTTATTAAGAGAGCGAGAAGTGTACTATATTTGAAAACGTGCAATTACTCAACTCTACAGAAAATGATTGAACGAAAACTGATTGGTAAATTTGTACTTAGAGAACAAAATGCTTTTTACACTAAAATGTTCAACTTAACTGATTAAGCTAAACACCTACAAAAACAAAGTATAGTGTGAGTGGCAGTGTTTGGGTGTGGGTCTTCAATTCACCTACTTCCACGTCCCGAGTATTCTCATCATCTCCCATGTACAATACGAACGATTAATTATTTTTTAGTTCCACCCAAAGTAGAAGCTCCAACGTCGGTAAACGAGCAGTCATGTATGTTTGGTAAAGATACTCAGATTTCATGGCAGTTCAGTGGCATCGGGAAGCTACGTGTAACATGGTTCTTCAATGATCAACCACTTCCAACTGACAATCGCTTGCAAGTAACGGAGACTGATGATGGAACATCGATACTAACAATTCGTCAAGTTGAACTTGGCGATCAAGGTGTCTATACTACTAGAGCAACCAATGCTTTTGGTGTAGTTGAAGCTCAGACAACATTAAAGATTGATTGCATCAAACCTGTCATCAACGCTAATCTCAATAGTGCACTGGAAGTCACAAAAGGTGAAACCATGGCACTAAAAATCGTCGCCAGTGGAACACCAAAGCCTGACATTGTCTGGATGAAAGACGACAATGAACTTACACCAAATGATCGCATTCAAGTGACAATACCGAATGGTAACGATGACAAATACACAATGGCTATCTTGAATGCACAACCAGGAGATCAAGGTGAATATTCAGCCAAGATTTCCAATGTTGGTGGATCACTTCAATCCAATAAGTGCAAAGTCACTGTTTCGAGTACGTCACCTTGATTTTTCTTGTTTTTTAATAACATATGTCCTTGTAGAATCACCAGTGTTTATTGTCAAGCTGACAACACAAAAAGTGAAGCAAGGTACAACAGCAGTATTCGTGACGAAGATTGATGGATACCCAACACCGACTATAACATGGCTTCTTAATGGAAAACCATTGACAACGAAAGAAGGTGTTCACGTGCAGTTCGATGCTACCACTGATGAAGCCAAGTTGTCCATTCCGAACATCGATCTACAACAACACGCAGGTTCGATTACATGTCGTCTCGAGAATCCATATGGCTGTCAAGAAGAAACTGTTCAACTTGCTGTTCTTGCTGCACCAATAATCACCACACAGTTGCCCAAAGAACAAGAAATTATGAGCGGACTAGGTGTCACATTGAAAGTGGTTGTTCGAGGATCACCACAACCGTCTGCTCAATGGTTCTTTAATGATAAATCCATTGCACCAGAGAATACATTAGTAGACGAAGCGAAGAATGAATACCGGCTGTTGATCAAACAGGCAACAGTGGCACAGTGCGAAGGAACCTATCAAGTCGTAGTGAAGAACGAAGTTGATGAAGTACAGTCGACTCCATGTGCACTTACAGTACTGGAGTCAGTGAAATTGTCAAAAGTGAGACCAACATCGGATGTAGTCGGCTTGAAAATTGGTGAAACATTCGAAATTACCGTGGATGTGAGTGGTAAGGAAACACCGACAGTTCAGCTGACAAAAGATGGAGAAACAGTGCAGTTTACAAGTGTAAAACAAGCGCGATACACATTCTCAGTGCCTAGTGTAAAGCTAGAACATGAAGGCGTGTATACAGTGATTGGAAAGAATAAAACGTCAACTAAATGGATGAATGTCACCCTCAATGTTACTGGTGAGTTTGTCTGCATTTCAAAAAATAAATTTTGCAGCATACCTATTCTATACATTGTCGTGAAAAATTCCAGTTGCAGTGTAAAGTCGAACGAAACTCTGCTACTTTCTCTCTCATTCATATTCACACGTAGCACATTCTTCTTAAAGTTTATTATTCGTTAGTTGCATTCAATTAATATAACTAATACGACGATGTTTTAAAGATTCTTCCAAATACGATACAGTTGGATAATACATCTTTCAATTGTTTTGAAAGGTTCAAATTTTCTCTAACAATCGAAGATTTTGTACTATTAGTAAAGAACATTAGATGTATTCAGGTTCGATTGAAGCTCTCACTGCCAAACTAATAAATTTAAAATATGAGCTGTCTATAGCATGAACTGAGCGAGATAATGGATTTTTTAAGTATTTACAGTATGTGTGAGATTTTCACCAGTCAAGCTTTTAACATTAGTTATTTTTCTTTTTTTTCGTAGTGGTTGGATGAGTTGTGGGTGTGAATTTGATAGATCTTCTCTCCATCCACGCCCATATTCACTTTCACACTACAAAAAAGCATGTATTTCAATGACATACGGAACATATGAACTGAAGTTTTATTGTTAAAGTAAAAATGTTATAGTGTCCTACATACGAGCAGAGTATTCAGAAGTACTACCGATTACAATACTTTTACTCTCAAGGTGAAAAATTTGCAGAAATACTTTTAATTTTTAGTTTTTCTGTTACTGAAAAGGAATGATCACTTAGACAGTGGTAAGTGTCAACCTTTGCTTCACATGACACTATCACAAAAATTAGAAGAACTGTTCATAATTTCTAAACTGATACTTTTCATTACGTATCCAAAGAAAGGCTTAGTAGAAAAAGCTTTTGCTCTTCTGCTTCGAATTTCTCGACCATCTCTCGTTTCCTTGAAAATGAAGGAAAAAGAATTTCATCGAGAGGTGCATGTCAGAGCCAATGTCAATCATCGTCTTTATAGATTTATCTAGTCTTTCATAAGAAGAGTTCGAACTGAGTGTTGTATCTCATTAGAATAACTGGATTTTGAGTATCAAATACACCAATGTAGCTTTTCTCGACTTAGTTTGATTATTGAGAAACTAGTTTTTTAAGTATCAATGATAAAATCGTATATATCTTTCAAAAATGCATTAGTATTTCGCAATCCTTTTTCATCATAAATAAATATTAAACCAAAACCAATAGTATCGTTAGAATCAACATAAAAAACCTGCGTCGTATCTTAAACATACTAGCTAAATATTTTTTCATGAAACATGCACCTGTGAATATGCAGTTTCAGTCAGCTGACTATCGACGTCATCGAATCAGTGTAATTAGTGAAGCCTGACTGCACGAACATACTGATATTGGCATCAGTGTTCATTGAAACAGTGAAAGACACCACTACAAACGAGAGATATTTTGACATAGCTGGTAATGCAATCCAGCAGCAAATGCGCATATCAATGGAATCAATCTTCCAGTCAACCCTATGTCGGTGACCGATTGTCAGTATTTACGCCAAAGCTACACATCGCTAAATGCATCTTGAGTGCATTGAAAGGAAAATTGAGGAAAAAACAATACTGAGAGGCTCTCATATACTTTTTTTTTGTTAAAGCATGTATGTATTAGAATGTAGTTTTTTCGTTAATCCCAATTGTGTGATTGGATTTGCTCTGAAACTGAATGATGACAATTAAAAACGCTATGTGCGCTCACGAGCTTCACAAGTTTGCCCAACTTTACTGCTGCCATCAGAAAAATTCCATTTTTCCACAGAATAAAACAAAATTTAAAACTCAATAAGTATTTTTATAGATTGCGATTGAGCGATTCTAAGAAGATAAGACGTTTTTTCTCACAAAAGTGTAGATGGACTTAGATAGGTATCTACTTAGGACAATTCAAAAGTAGTATCGCTAGTACTTTAAGGGTGTGGATGAGGATGTGAGGGTGGGTGAGAGTAAAGAGAAAATCTAATACTTTCACACTAAACCCTGATACGCTCTACCACCCGCACTCTCATGTCTTTTGTTCACATCTTCAGTCTGAAAGAAGCAGCCATTTCGTATGTTACAACCCGTGGCATCCGTCTCGACTTAGAGTAAGCCACTAAACAGTAAAAGCATATTGAATTTTATAGAAAGTGACACTAAAAGCCTATTAAGAAATATGTGATTGTTTTGAATTCCAGGTGCTCCGACAATGACTGGTGCTGGCATAACAGAAGCAAACAAAGCGACACACGTCAGTCAGGTTCAAGTAATTCGAATAATTTCTTAGTATCATTTTTTTTTTCATACCTATCTTCTTTTGTTCATAGAACGATCGAGCTGCAGCAGCCGCCAGCGCCGTAAACACTGAATTCTTCCCCACCAACAAGAAGGTTAGACGATAACCATTGTAGGAAACGACTATTCATTAAATATCTCATGCTTTTTAGTTTCTCGTTACGGAAATCAGTGCTTCAACAGTTAAAGGTAGGTGACTGTTGATTATGTTTTTCAGCAAGATTAGTGATGATGACAGTTATGTGAATACGATTGCCGTACTTTCTCAGGCGCACTATACTCACAGAAAGAATTCGTAGATGATATGATCAATTTTTGAAGAACTTTTCTCGTTTGCCTATAGTTCGCGCATGTGGAATAACACGGTCCTTTCGGATAAATTTCATAATTTATCTATTGACAGAAAGCGCATGTTCTATATCAGAATAAGATTTTCATCGTCTTTCCATTTCTATCATAATATCCCAGCAAAAGTATTTGAACATTTTTTAACTAAAAAGAATCCAAAGATATTGTTCTGTAAGGAAATTTAGTACTCTCACACTAACTCGAATCAGGAGGTTAGCTAGTTTTATTGAATTTTCGCATCTTTTCCCGAATGATTCTTGGAAATGACTTTTAAAATTAACTAGAACTACTTGAACATCCTGATCTAATTGGACAACGAGTAACAATGTGAAACAAAATATGATTTTGCGATCATTCTATCGTCATTCAGTAACGAATTAGATTTTTGTTATCGTTCATTCATTGAAGGATACCAATGTAGGTGTGATTGTTTTCTCTTCGAACGTCGACAGTACATAAAAGGGTTGTTCGAAGAGGACGACTAACATAATGCACCTAAATCCTCACTTTATTTAGAAACGTATTTTTGACTTTTTCTCGAAAACAACTATCTTTTTCTCGAAGATTGGCGATGCGTTGTCTCCAACATTACATTATGATCAACTTTTCTTAAGCCATGTAAACGGAACATGTGTTGTTGCTTATATCAACGCCTTGGATTTTTTAGTAGAAGAGACTAGAACAGTTGAATCTAGAACTAGAAATCAATATACCTACATTAGTGGATTACCTTATATTTTGAGCATTTCGATAAAGCGATCATACATTCACATGTTACATATAAGTGTATATAGTTTTTTCTTGTTGGTTGAAATCAATCAGTTTTTATTTCGTATTTAATCTTTTTCCACAAAGATTTCAGTGGCAAAGTAAACGTTTGTGTGATGGGTAGTTCAAATTTTCATAAATTTAAAATAAGAAAATGAACAGAACTCGTTGCAAAAGCGTTTGATTTGCTTTTTTCAATATTTTTTTATCAATACTGATCCAAAGATTCTTGTGAATCTTTCATTTTTTAAAGTTCCTTTCGCTATCATGCTACTTTCGGTTTCATAGATTCTTTGATTGCTCGAAGACACTTAAGTTCCTAAAGATCATGTTACTGGCATAGTTTGTAGGGTTCCATAACTTTCTTTATTTCTCTGAATTCGTTCAGATTTTTGTCTACTAACGATTTGTTGTGTTTCCTGATTTCCTTTGTCTCAATAAGTTCCTAGACTTCGTTGATATCCTTGGAATCTCTAGGTTTCTTCATTTAATGGAATTTTCCATAGTTCGTACAGTTTGTGGAGTTCTGAAAATTCTTCTCATGAAACCTCTTTCGTCAGTTCCTAGAGTTCCTAGAATCTCTTGGTTCTCTGGTTCCTGTCAAAAAGTAAATCTGATATATTCGTGGCATGTTAGTTTACGACATTAAACGTGATAAGATGAGATTTCAGGAGATCCACAGAGGATTGAAATTTAACACTTGGCTCTTGTATTGCATGCTAAGTTTTCCTCAGCTGCATCCACTCGTAGAACGAAGTGGTCGTGGAAACCCTGGATGTTGTATGAAAACTACTCTTATCAAACGAGGGTTTTACATTTTATAAAGTGATTCAATCCAATAGATGCGTTTTCGTCGATAGATCTCCTATGCTGTCTTTGACACCACGAAATTTAGTATCGAGACACGTCGATAAGTGATGAAGCTCGACAAGAAAAACCATATGGCATCCCCTTTTTTGTTTTCTCAGCCATTTGTTGATAAAGAACATTTTTCAAAATTTGTCCTTACATTCTTCGTCGTGAGATGTTTTCTTTATGGGGCATTCGTCGTTTTTATGCTTTACCCTTGGAGGATGTATATCTTGAATTCCTATGATCCTATTGATTCATAATATTTCGGCGATTCCATGGAATTCTCAAATTTTTCATATTTCACAGATTCTTTTGATTCATCAGATTGCTGGCAATCTTTAAATTCCTAGGATTTTCAGGCTATCTTGCATTCCTCGAAATGCATGTATTTTTAGATGGATTTGAAT
>CAJNOL010005032.1:0-12927 GCA_905250125.1 Rotaria sordida
TACTTATTCAAGAAAGAATTTTAGGTCAAAAAAAAAATAAACAATATCGTCGTGCTATAAGATTTTATGTTGCCTTATTAGCCGATACATCAATGTGATGCATCAATTCGTTTATAGTTATATGAACTTGATTTACGACGATAACATATATTGTATTTTAAAAAAATAAAACCACAAGATGCAGCATGAAAAGCTCTACAATTTACATAATAAAGCTTATGGTAATTGTTTTTCAAAATGGCCAAAATTTGAGCGAGCAAATTTCGACTGCGTGAAAATTAGTCGCACAGAATTTTGCTTTTTTGGAAAACAATTACCATAAGCTTTATTGTGTAAATTGTAGAGCTTTTCACGCTGCATTTTGTGGTGTATTTTATTCTTTTTTAAATAAAACATTTTAGATGGTAAATAAGAAAAAATACATTGGTCATGTATTGAAAAAAGACTTTTTCGCAGCATCGAAATCTAGTCGTTAAGAATTTTGTCGATTTTGAAAACAAAATATACAATTGTGGAACTAGCTGCCATTTGTAAACTGTGCAGCTTTTCACACTGCAGCTTATGGTGTATTTTGTTATGTTTTAAATGAAAGATGTTAGATGATAAAAAGATGAAGTAAGAAAAAACGAATTCATCTTGTGCCAAAAAAATGTCGTCTTCACACGGTTAAAATTTCGTCGCTCAAAATTTTGACCACTTTGAAAGCAAAATGTACAGCTTTAAAAAAATGGTTTTATGTAAATTGCAGAACTTTTCACGCTGCATCTTGAGGTATATTTTGTTTTTTTAATACACTATATTAAGTGGATGAAAATTGAAATGTAAAGCGCGGCCATTTAATCTGGGGCACTCGTTACATGTTTACGTCCACTACCTATTAGAATGAATTAGTTTGTGCATTACAAGCATTTGAAAATGGTACATATGGACAATCAAACGCATGTCAATCAGACCTGAATCTTATTTGTACAAGTGTAGGTTCTTATGCTAATTTTTCAAAATGTTCACCGTCCGTTTTTGACCATTAGCACACAATATTTTCTTATATGACGTAGTAGGAATTTTAGGTTATAGTATAACAGATATGGTGCACTTCAATAAATTCTGATTTGTTCACATTGTTCTTTTTGTAGTACACAAAATAATCTTCATAAGTTATAAATTTCCAGTTGTTTCTGGATGAATGAGTGAACATTCGACAAATTCTTGTATTGAAATTTACAATAAATGTAGATAAAAATAAAGATTATTTTTTTTAGTATTACAAAAATAATATTAAAACTCGAAAGCCTGATATACTATTTCATTGTCTAAGAGAAAAGAAATTATCTGATATTTATCTTGTTTAAACCAGAAAATATATTAAATAGTTTTTCCTAATTCCTATGTTCTTTTCATTACTAATATTATTTAATCCGTTCCGATCAAGAGTATTGCTAGTTTCATTTATAAGAAATCCTATAAGGAATAAATTAGTTATTATTGAAACCAACAATCTGTTGTATAATGTAAAAGTGGCACGAGAGCTTCGTAAAAATAATTAAATAAAGAATAAGTAAAAGAATCTAAAATATTCCTACAAGAGTTCTCATGTACATAGATATTTAGTAAATTTTTTCGTATTTTTATTCGATGATGTTTTTGTTACAAGTACAAAAAAATCTAAATAAAATCTTGTATTATTTTCTTGTTGTTGAATGTCTTGTATTCAATTTATGTTAAAAAATAGAACATTAAAATTTAATCTTCTTTTGGTTTGTTGTTGTTGTTGTTTTCCGACGTGTTAGATTTTGATTCTTATTGAGAATTGATCGCTTTTTCTAGAAAGAAAATTTCTGTAGAGTATATGATTTTACTAAAGTCTTTTTTTTTACCATAATGTGGCTGTAGAAATTTTATGATTCCTTCTACTAATTTTTTCTTTTTTTATCTTCTTCACTAAGTTCCTGTTCTGGACGTTTTTGTAATTCATCAAGTTCAGTTTGATATTTACGATACTATAAAAAACTTCAAAAAATTTTATCATTGAAAAATTTTAATTTACCATATCAATAATCTTTTCATTAGATTTATTTTTGACTGAGAACACTGAAGCTGCTTCTTCAGTAATAGCTGTATTTGTACTCATTTTAACTACTTTAACCTAATCTGAAACAAAAATCAGCAACTTCTAAAAATGAGAGGAGAAAACGTATTATTAAATAAAAGTAATGCTACTATAATTTAATAAGACGAGAAAAATAAAATAATTAAATGTTTTTGTTTGATTAATCGGATCAATTCATAAGATCCGAATAAAAAAGAATGCAAAAACAGAAGTACACTAAACAAGCCGTAATACAAAATGAAAAGATACAAATAAATTGATCGACAAAAAAAGAAAAGTAGCGATTTACGATTATAAAGAAACAAAAAACACTAAAAAAACAAACCAGAATCGTTTATTGTTGATCATCAATAATTTGTAAATCAGCCCATCCATATTGTTGTCCTTGTATATCACCAGCAACAATACCTTGTAAAGAAAGTATTAAATATTCATGTAAATAACAAAAATCAAATTTTTCTTTATTTATTAAATGATTTTTTTTGAACATAATGATGTTAAACGAATTAAGTGATGAAACATTGTTGATAAATATTCATCATATATCCATTGACTATTATCATCATCTTCATATGGCCAATATGATAAAATTTTTTTATTGAATTTATATAGATTTCCGATGATTGTTGTTCTTGTCGAATAATTAAATTTGAACAATCAAATGGACTTTCTTCATTTGTTTCACAAACAAATTTTGTTAAAATATGTTGCCAAGAATTTTCTTCATTAATTAATGGTTTTTTCTTTGTTGATATTATATTATTATTACTATTCGTGTCAAATACATCTTGACGACATAACCTATAAACAGAATAATATTTGTTTATTTTAAATAAAAAAAATAATAAATTCTTCAAGAATAGACAAACCAATTATGAATTATTTCAATAAAACATATTTCAATAAGATGCATTTCAACAGTATCAAATTGAATATTTTTTATGGGGTCATATAATTGTAAAATGATCTTTTTTCCTATAACTGAGAAGTTTTCTTCATTATCAATAAATTTTATATAAAATCGAAGTTCATTCTGTTCAATACATCTACTAGATATTAAAAATAATCCTAACCACATAGAATAAAGTACAGCTATCATATCTAGACGAATACCAACAACAATAACTGTTGTTATATAACATATCTAAAACAAAAAAGAAAAAGATAAAATCTTTTTTTTGTTATATAAATAAATTTGTTTTTTTTTTGATTTACCTCTAAACCAAATCTATAAAAAATCAAATTTGCTAAATATTTCAAAAAATCATAAATTCCTTGATCAGCTTGTTGATAATTAACGATATCAAATTCATATGTATTATCATCATTTATAGTTTTTAATGCAAATGGTTGAAATAAAATTGGAAAACGATTTTCAACAAGATGAACATTAAAACGAACTGATAATAATAAACGACGATGTTTTTTTCGATATCGTTCTATTGCATCAAATGTTAAACAAATTGTTAATAATATATAAAGCTAAAAAAAAAAATTCCAAAACTTTTTTCTTTTATCTTTTTAAACAAGATTATCTTTTTCTTACACCAATAAATCGATCAATATTTGGTGTGGATTCAAGACCAAACCATTTAGCCGTATCATTTGGTATTAAACTCATATTTGAATCAATCTAAATGATATTCTAGATAGAAAAAAAAAACTTAAAATCATTTAATTTTATTCTATACATGAGAAGAATTTTTAATAAAAAAATTTTTTTCAATTATATGTTGTTTGACTATTTCGAATTGATAACACATTGATAAAAGAATATAAAGACCCGTAGCACTTAATGTTAATAAATTTATTAATTTTCGAAGATGAAAGAATGTTAAACCAATTGTTACTAAAATAATTAATATTGTATTAAATCCACATACCTAATAACACATGAATATTATTATTATTTAAAAAATAAGGATTTCTCATTTACTTTAAGTGTAGATATAAGAACCATTATAAGTAGAACTAATTTAAAAATATGTAATTCAGCAAAACGCCAACCATAATAATTTATTTGTTTATAGAGACGATTAGTACGAAAATAAAATTTATATAATGTTTCTTGCCAAGTTTTAGCTTCACATTGTAAGATTTGTTGAGTATGAAAACTATTGGCATGATCAGTATTTTCTAAAAAACCAGTAAGCATTGATAATGAAAATAATAATTAAGAAAATATTTTACCTTTTGCATATGCATGAATATCTTTTAATGTACCATTCGCTGGACCCTGAATATCTTTCTCACTAAAAGAATTTATTAAGCGATGCATTAATGCACTTAATTTTCACATATCTTATATATGAACACTATTCAAACGTAATAGTTGTTTTTTTTTTTTAATTCTAGACTGTTAAAATTCATAAGAGATCGTATATAGAGTAGCCTAAATGGTGTTAATAAGACTCCTCTCGATTTTCGAAACTCAATTCCTAACAAATCTGATGATTATATTAAAAGCTGATGTGAATATTTCATATTGTAACACGTTTTATACTCAATTAATGCAGAACTTAAAAATTGAATATCTCTGTCCAGAGTAGCCATCAGCAGCTCATATTTTAGATTTGTTAGTTTCTCAGTGATGGTGACCATTTGCACCCAAAATGGTCATCCAACTCGCTTATCAATACAAACCGTTCCATTGTTAGTATATGTAGACAATTGTCGTCATTCATATTTAAATTATCAAAGAAAGTACAAAATATTCATAAGAATCGATGAGAGTTTTTACTTCAGCTAAGTAAATTTCGTCTGATAACGATCTTAGATTGTATCAAAGGCATGATGTCTGAAAATGTTAGTGTTATATACGAATGATTGCATATGAAATTTTGACTTCCTAGAATATTCTTCTAAAAATAATTTGAGAATTGACTCTGTTAGATATAAAATATTTTTCTATTTCTTTAAATTCATTGGATGCTTATATATGACTATACATCAAATTTAATTCGTGAATTTCATGAAAAAGATATTCCAATAGAAGTGTTTAATAATATGGATTCATTACATTATCTGAACAAGCTCGTTAAATTGAACCAGCTTATGCTAATTCAATTCTTATTACAATGCGTTATAATTTAGCTCATGTGTGCGAAGCATCATTTGAATTTAATAAAACTGAAACATTATATAAAGAAATTTTACGTGAACATTTAAAATATGTTGATTGTGTACGTCGTTTGGGTTCTACGGTACATGATCGTGATCAAATTTATAGTGCATCTCATTGGTTTAAAGATGTACTAGAAATTAATCATAATTCACCGAATACATGGACTATGATTGGAAATATACGTACGACAAAACAAGAATGGAAACCTCGACAAAAGAAATTTGAGAGAATTTTATATAATTCACAGACAACAAATGATTCGTTATGCTTTAATTTCATTAGGAAATATATGATTACAAACTTTATATTTGCCGACATGTGATAAAGAAGGTGTAAGATTTATTTAAGGAAATCAAACCTTATTCTTCAAGAAGATGGTTTAAGTTTCAATTGCATAAGGACTATCCATAAATGGATGTTTAGACAAAGAGAGAAGGGTGAAGTCAGTAAAAAAACGAACATTTCTGGACAAGAGGAGTGGGATTAGGCATATTTGGACGTCCGGATGCTAATTATGATTTTTTTTTGTTTTTTTCCAGCATGTTTTCCGAAGTTTTCAAGTAAAATTGGTTTTTGAGGGTTTACCCTACTAACACCGACAGTAAAAATGTCGAAAAAATATAAATACTGGAAACAAAAACAGTAATTATACCGAAACGTAGAAGTGTTGTAAATGAAAGTATATGGAGAGAGAAATCGCCCTTACTTCACTATTACATTAAGATGACTTTCTTTTTTCTGAATAACTTGCTTCAACATAAATATAATAAGGTATATTTATTCGCATCTAAATAATCAAACAAAATAATTTTCATTTGCAAAATTTTCTTATCTTCTTATTTGAATTTGGTTCAGTATCAGTTGATAGTGTACCGTTTTTTTCTTTTTTCTATATCTTATCCAATTAAAATTTTCAGTTGGATTAAATTCCTATTGACAAAAACTTTGTTCAAATCAACAATAAATCACTTATTGTCATACTTGAATTAGATTGATATCAACCAAAATGTAATTGACATGCACCTGAGAATAAAATTTCCAATATGATCAACAGGAATATCATCCTCAAACAACTTTCCACAAATACCTTCGAATAGTTATTTCATATCCATCTACCTGCTTTAATGGATACAAATGCTTGTTTTCAATCTTTTCCTCATCGTTGTTTGTCCAGCTAATACTTAAATAAATAATTTTCTCATAAAAAAAAAAAAAATTATTTGATATCAATGTACATAAATAAATATTTAAATGAGTAATATCCACTTTATATCTAATGAAAATGAACAAAGAAAATCAATTAGAAGATTATATTACATAGGACAGTCAAAAAGTTCTCGGACTCAGAACAAATTGTTCAATTAAAAGACATTCTATTTCTTCTTCTACAGGAAATGTTAGAAGGAGTCATTGTCATGTCAGATATCAAGTTCAATTCAATTTTGAAATGTCTTTTCGTATTTATAGGAGGGTATCAAGTTGAAGCCTCGGATAAAACTTTAGTTAAATTTGTTTCTTAAGAGAGACGGTCCATGAGAACATCGAACATGGTCATACTCTTGAAAATTTTGATCCCTATATTTTATAATTGGAAATGAAAGAGCAAAGTGAGAAATCTATAAATTCAAAATTTTAGCTCATTCTAGCTTATCCCTAAAAAGTTATGAAGTATACACTGAAGGCACCCTCAACACGTTTTGAAAAATATTTTTTTTTTTTTACAAAATTTGGTAAGTCAGTATTTGGTTATTATTTCCACAATAAATTATCATAATCTTTTCGAATAATATACCATTTGATAGAGCAAATTCTTCTTCACAAAACTGCATATGTCATATTGTCCTCATCCTCCATTTTCTAGGTACAACACCCTCAAAACTAGATCAACCCTACGGTTTTTTTCGCATTTTTTGTCTTGTTCTCTTTCTCATTGTAAGCTCTACTTCTCTGCCAATTCTAATAGGCGCAGAGGTTTCTTTATGGATTTTGATAGAGCAAAGAAAGAGCTAATCAATGAGTATAAAATGATGAAAATCAAAGTAGCACCAGACTTTCATTTAAGCCACACAAGATATTCTACTACCGCGTCAATTATTGTATTTTTCATTATTTTTCTAGATTTTATATGCACATCACAACTCTAAACTTTCTTTCAAATGGGATTTAAATTAGAATTTATTTTTTTAGCGTTGAAAAATGCATCCGATAGGCTAATCCAAATTTTTAAAAGTCATCCATAAGGAGAGATTAGTGGTCACTTTAGAATGTGTCCAGTACAATCAATACTTCCCACAACAGTCTTTTACATAACCTACAAGCGAACTTGCTTAGTTGAGATTGTGAGATAGTACTCGATTCAAAATATATCCCAGAGAAAAGAGTTTTAGGAATTTTGACGCAACCCATTTTGAAAAATCTAGAACCGTCAATATTTTATAATTTTTTTTCGAGGATCCTGCAAAAATACTTATCCAAAAATAGGTGACTTGTGGATTCAATATCTCATAAATGGCTTGATCGATTGAGTTGAAATTTTTTGCAGACATATAACTCAATGAGTTGTACTCAGAATAGTATTTTCAACTCACAACTATAAACTCGTCATTTTTTTATGGCTCATCGAATATTGCAAAATTCATATTTTAAACAATCTTCGTCTCTTATAATTCATGATTGGAACAAGATAGAATTGTGAAATATTCTCTAAAGTTAGCGCTTAGAGAGAGATATCTTCACTAAAAATTTTAGCATTACATACTCTTCATATGAATCACTTGAATGCTCTCAAATCTCGTTTTTTGTGATGAAAATTGTGATTTTCAGATAAGATTTTCCTCCAAACAATAGAGTAGATCGAGGATTCAGTTAGGAAAATTTGAAAAACGCATCGGAGATAGAGAACTCCATGGCAAGACTGTTCTAGACCGCAAAAAGACAGTACTCAGTAAAGCATATCTTTTTCAATCTAGAACTGCTTTCATATGCCTTTAGCAAGATTGGATCATTCACATCATATCAAACCATGTGTCGTTAGTTGTGGATATGTTTCTGATGGGGCGCGCCAAGCTTATAATCTTTGAAGGATTTAATACAATGAGTTTCTCAGAAAGACTAGGTAACCGAAAAGAAGCATAAACAGATATGGATCATCATAGACAGGTGAAAAAGGTTTATTGGAGCTTTCTCTGTCTGTGAGATTCCTTATGAACAGCCTCAGGCATATAGTTGGAAAACGGTGATTCATCCTCATTCTTCTCTTGCCCATGTAAACACCAGACGCAGAATACACGCGTGTAATCGCAGTTTCGTTGTAAGCCGCGTTCGGACGCGGTAAAAATTGATTTTCACCGCGTCTGAACGCGTTTTTCATTTACAATCGCGTCTATACGCAGCTGAAGAAAATTTTCAAACGCATCTGGAAGCGATTGCAAATGAAAACGCGTTCAGACGTGGTAAAAATCGATTTTCACCGCGTTTGAACGCGGTTTCGTTTACAGTCGCGTCTATACGCAACTGAAGAAAATTTTCAAACGCATCTGGACGCGATTGTAAATGAAACCGCGTTCGGACGAGATTACAATCGATTTCTATTCGCGTCTTAACACGACCAAAAATAAAAAAGCATCTAGGCGCGGTCGTAGGAGATTTTGAATCGCGACTGGACACGATTTTTTACGAGACTGCATGAAAACGCGTTTTATTAAAATTTTTCAAGCGCGTTTGGATGCGGTTTAAGATAGAACGCATCAAGACGCGGTCAGATGGAGATCTGAGCCGTTTCTTAACGCATTTTTTATGGAACCGCGTTTGTACGCAGGTAATAAATACTGTTTAGACGCATTTGGATGTGATTTTACGTGAGAGTGCGTCAGCACATGATTGACCAAAAACTATTTAAAGGAAGACATAAAATTTTATTATCTATACTCTGGTGGACTTTGGCAAGAATAGAAAGAAATGTTTGGTTTAAAGATTTAGGTACTTATATAAGAGAAAGATGTTTTTATCGTAGCATAATAAATTTCTTTAGAAATTTCATCTGTTAATGTATGAAAAAAGTTATACGAGTGGCCATTAGTATAATGAGACTATCTCTTTACTCTGTACTATTTCTATTAGTCGATAGCCTCTTTTCAAAATAAGTGATAAATATAAAAAAGTTTTGCATCAAACCATAGATCAAGAAGTCTGCTCTAAAGGACGAAAGAGAAAATTTATTTTCACTTTTCGATCAAAAAAATCTTTTTGAAATTTAAATTATAAATTATGTACTCAATTTGAACTTTGTTTGAAGGATAAAATATACTTTGTCATAAAATAATTGTACTTCTAGTGTTTAAATGTTGTGGGTGGCGTAGTGTTCAGTTCATTTTGAACCAGGTGTGTTGTTTTCATTTTATATTGTTGCGGAAGGAAGATACACAAGAAAATATTCAAACCCAAATAGAAAATATAATAGACAAATCACTTTTCTACATTTTCAAGACATATAACATCGTCTCTACATTATCCATCGCGTGCACATAAGAAACAAAATTGCAAACTCTACACTTAGTGCTCTACTGGCGTGTATATATTTGCTAAAAATTCAAAGAAGAAGACACTTTAGAAATTAAAAATTATCTTTTTATGTGAACGTGATTTGAAGAAAAGCTTTGCTAAATGCTCTTTTATATAATAAAAAAAGAAAACGAAAAAACTGAATGATATTTGATAAAATAAAATAACTATATAATCAGTTCTAAAAGATAGGCAGTATTTAGTAAAGCCATCGACACATTAGAAGACCCGGGGTCTTCTATTCTGTCTTATCATTCATAAGTTAAAAGGGGGGTCTTCTATTATGTTCCTAAAAAAAGTCATATTTTTTGGTAGGTCCGTCAACAAATCTTAGTTTCACTTGATTTTTGTCCAATATATCGTTAGTAAATGAGTTTGCTTCACTTATTTCACATGTGTAGAATAAGAAAGAAACAGATATCATCCTGTGAAAAAGAGGAGACCATCGTTGGTAAGAAGTGTTCTTAGAACAATACAGTCAACGTAGCCTAGCATCTTGGTACGATATCCCATACCATTCTTTTTTCTCTAGGCTAATACCTATCATTGGCAACAGTTTGCCTTCTCAATAACTAAATAAATGTAAAAAAGAAAATTAATTTTTTTTATCAAACTCATTTTATTCAGTTGCTTATGTGAAAATTTGATTAGTATATATGGAATCTATTCACAGTGGATTCTGCTACTAGCAGAGTTATTAATCTCAAGCTAACTTCAATGAATACGATTGTCTTGTGAAGAAACCATCTATAAAAAATCAGCAGTTGAATACAGACAGTGTGTTTTCTTTTGCGTCAGTTTCAAAAAATGCCATTGGATCTTATTGAAAAAAGAAATGCGTTCTCAAACTCAAAAGAAGTGCTCACATATCAAATCTTGACGTATATACAGTCTACGCAAAAAACTCTGGGACACTCAAGAATGACTCCCCGAAATTTCATCTTTCATGTGAAATAAACTTTATATATATCTTTTAAGTATAGTTACTGGTTAAACTTTCGTACTTTACTGTGCAGATGCAAAACTTCTAGTTTTAATATTATATGAAACTTTAACCAGTAACTATACTTAAAATATATATAAAGTTTGTTTCAAATGAAAGATAAAATTTTGCAGAGTCATTCTTGAGTGTTCCAGAATTTTTTGCGTAGACTGTACATGAAGTTATGTTTTCTTCAATTATGAAACACTGTTTTGTTGTGAAAACGTTTCTGATTTTCTAGAAGAAAGTCAAAGATAAAGAGACCTTTTACTTAATACAAAGTGCCATTTTACCTAATCTGTTATTAGTCTACAAAGATCCCTTCATGTGTCACATGCACGAACGTGTACTACGTTCATTAGATCCTATGACTATGAAAGCGTGTTTTTCGTGTATAGAGCCTGAAGAATGTTTTCAAAGTAAGCTGCAAAGAAGTGCTAAAATGACTCCATGATATGTTTTTACAAAGAAACGCAATCTTCAATACATAGTTGTTTCCTATTAACTGCTTCTCTAGATTTTACTCATTCGAGTCTGATACTTCGTTATGAGGGAGGAAGCAAAATATTGTTCGTACCGAATTTCGATATGATTCTGGGCTTAAATACTAAACAAGTCAATAAACTCCAGAAACTATTTCAAAATGTCGATTTTTTAATGGGGGGGTCTTCTAATATGTCTTTTGCGTCATTTATTCAAGGGGGGTCTTCTAATATAGGGGGGTCTTCTAATGTGTCGATGGCTTTACTATAAGTAATAGTCTTTTACAACAAAATAATTGAAAATTATTTGCGAAAGAAAAATTTTTCAAAAATTTTAAAGAAATTTTAATATATACAATTTATTTTATGCAAGTTTATTTTCATACAAGAATATAAATACTAACAAATGAGATATAATTTTGGCAGAAAACGTTCTATTGATAAATGCATTATGTACATATATATATGAAGTCACGATTCATATATACTTTCTGTTTCATTCGACAATGATTGTGATCACATGTGGCTTCGTGGTACGTATACTTGCTTCTAAATCGCTAGTTCACTGGTTCTAATCTCATTTCTATCGTTTTAGATAAATTAACATTTCAACATTTCGTTTGCCTATAGTGAGGTAAAGACCATCGTTAGAGGATATCGATGGCGACTCAGATCAAACCTGAGACGGATTGTAATATTTTTTTAAAATTTTGAATATCAAATCGCACTCGGTTAGACGCGATTCGAAATTAAACCGCGTCTAACCGCAATTTGGTTTGGAACCCCGTCTCCAGTGAAACATTTCTTGCGTCTAGACGCGGTTGGAGAAAATCGCATCTAAACACGCTTGGTAGAAACGCGTCTAGACGCAAGAATTGCTCGACTGGAGACGCGTTTAATGCATTTTTCCGTTGTGATTCACACGCAACAAAACGCAACTCATATGCGTTTTTCTGGAAAAACAAATTTACATGGGTTGTTTACATTAGTAGTTTTTCTTTTTCTGCTCAGGTCAGCCTCGAAAACGAGATAGAACTTAGTTTTTATATACATAAAAACAGCAACATGAAGTTAAGTATTATTTTATAAACTCGTCTTTTTTGGCTTAGTTAATCTCGACAAAGAAATGAAATGTAAGTAACATTTATACATAAATATATATACTTATATTTTTCTAGTTCAAAATGAAGTTCAAAATAAAATGTAAGTATTATTTATATAAATCTTTCTTTTTCATTTACATCAATCGCAACAACGAAATCAAAAGTAAGTATTATATACTTATATATTGTTCTTTCTGTTTTATTTAGTTTAATATGAAGTTGAAAATAACATGTAAATATTATTTACATTAATAACTATCTTTTTCTGTTTAAATCCATTACAACAAGAAATCAAAAGTAAGTATTATTTTTAAAAAAGCTTCGTTTTTATTTAGACCAATCGCAACAACGAAATCAAAAGTAAGTATTATTTTCTTATGTATGGTTCTTTTTTTATTTAGGGTAGTATGGAGTTCAAAATAAAATGTAAGCATTATTTATATGAATTATTATCTTTTTCTATTTAGGGTGGGTGTGGGTGTGAGTGTGGGTATGGGTGTGGGTGTGGATATGGGTGTGGGCGTGGGTATGGGTGTGGATGTGGGTGGGTGTGGGTGTGGGTGTGGGTG
>CAJNOL010005034.1:0-12923 GCA_905250125.1 Rotaria sordida
TACTTATTCAAGAAAGAATTTTAGGTCAAAAAAAAAATAAACAATATTGTCGTACTATAAGATTTTATGTTGCCTTATTAGCCGATACATCAATATGATGCATCAATTCGTTTATAGTTATATGAACTTGATTTACGACGATAACATATATTGTATTTTAAAAAAATAAAACCACAAGATGCAGCATGAAAAGCTCTACAATTTACATAATAAAGCTTATGGTAATTGTTTTTCAAAATGGCCAAAATTTGAGCGAGCAAATTTCGACTGCGTGAAAATTGGTCGCACAGAATTTTGCTTTTTTGGAAAACAATTACCATAAGCTTTATTGTGTAAATTGTAGAGCTTTTCACGCTGCATTTTGTGGTGTATTTTATTCTTTTTTAAATAAAACATTTTAGATGGTAAATAAGAAAAAATACATTGGTCATGTATTGAAAAAAGACTTTTTCGCAGCATCGAAATCTAGTCGTTCAGAATTTTGTCGATTTTGAAAACAAAATATACAATTGTGGAACTAGCTGCCATTTGTAAATTGTGCAGCTTTTCACACTGCACCTTATGGTGTATTTTGTTATGTTTTAAATGAAAGATGTTAGATGATAAAAAGATGAAGTAAGAAAAAACGAATTCATCTTGTGCCAAAAAAATGTCGTCTTCACACGGTTAAAATTTCGTCGCTCAAAATTTTGACCACTTTGAAAGCAAAATGTACAGCTTTAAAAAAATGGTTTTATGTAAATTGCAGAACTTTTCACGCTGCATCTTGAGGTATATTTTGTTTTTTTAATACACTATATTAAGTGGATGAAAATTGAAATGTAAAGCGCGGCCATTTAATCTGGAGCACTCGTTACATGTTTACGTCCACTACCTATTAGAATGAATTAGTTTGTGCATTACAAGCATTTGAAAATGGTACATATGGACAATCAAACGCATGTCAATCAGACCTGAATCTTATTTGTACAAGTGTAGGTTCTTATGCTAATTTTTCAAAATGTTCACCGTCCGTTTTTGACCATTAGCACACAATATTTTCTTATATGACGTAGTAGGAATTTTAGGTTATAGTATAACAGATATGGTGCACTTCAATAAATTCTGATTTGTTCACATTGTTCTTTTTGTAGTACACAAAATAATCTTCATAAGTTATAAATTTCCAGTTGTTTCTGGATGAATGAGTGAACATTCGACAAATTCTTGTATTGAAATTTACAATAAATGTAGATAAAAATAAAGATTATTTTTCTTAGTATTACAAAAATAATATTAAAACTCGAAAGGCTGATATACTATTTCATTGTCTAAGAGAAAAGAAATTATCTGATATTTATCTTGTTTAAACCAGAAAATATATTAAATAGTTTTTCCTAATTCCTATGTTCTTTTCATTACTAATATTATTTAATCCGTTCCGATCAAGAGTATTGCTAGTTTCATTTATAAGAAATCCTATAAGGAATAAATTAGTTATTATTGAAACCAACAATCTGTTGTATAATGTAAAAGTGGCACGAGAGCTTCGTAAAAATAATTAAATAAAGAATAAGTAAAAGAATCTAAAATATTCCTACAAGAGTTCTCATGTACATAGATATTTAGTAAATTTTTTCGTATTTTTATTCGATGATGTTTTTGTTACAAGTACAAAAAAATCTAAATAAAATCTTGTATTATTTTCTTGTTGTTGAATGTCTTGTATTCAATTTATGTTAAAAAATAGAACATTAAAATTTAATCTTCTTTTGGTTTGTTGTTGTTGTTGTTTTCCGACGTGTTAGATTTTGATTCTTATTGAGAATTGATCGCTTTTTCTAGAAAGAAAATTTCTGTAGAGTATATGATTTTACTAAAGTCTTTTTTTTTACCATAATGTGGCTGTAGAAATTTTATGATTCCTTCTACTAATTTTTTCTTTTTTTATCTTCTTCACTAAGTTCCTGTTCTGGACGTTTTTGTAATTCATCAAGTTCAGTTTGATATTTACGATACTATAAAAAACTTCAAAAAATTTTATCATTGAAAAATTTTAATTTACCATATCAATAATCTTTTCATTAGATTTATTTTTGACTGAGAACACTGAAGCTGCTTCTTCAGTAATAGCTGTATTTGTACTCATTTTAACTACTTTAACCTAATCTGAAACAAAAATCAGCAACTTCTAAAAATGAGAGGAGAAAACGTATTATTAAATAAAAGTAATGCTACTATAATTTAATAAGACGAGAAAAATAAAATAATTAAATGTTTTTGTTTGATTAATCGGATCAATTCATAAGATCCGAATAAAAAAGAATGCAAAAGCAGAAGTACACTAAACAAGCCGTAATACAAAATGAAAAGATACAAATAAATTGATCGACAAAAAAAGAAAAGTAGCGATTTACGATTATAAAGAAACAAAAAACACTAAAAAAAACAAACCAGAATCGTTTATTGTTGATCATCAATAATTTGTAAATCAGCCCATCCATATTGTTGTCCTTGTATATCACCAGCAACAATGCCTTGTAAAGAAAGTATTAAATATTCATGTAAATAACAAAAATCAAATTTTTCTTTATTTATTAAATGATTTTTTTTGAACATAATGATGTTAAACGAATTAAGTGATGAAACATTGTTGATAAATATTCATCATATATCCATTGACTATTATCATCATCTTCATATGGCCAATATGATAAAATTTTTTTATTGAATTTATATAGATTTCCGATGATTGTTGTTCTTGTCGAATAATTAAATGTGAACAATCAAATGGACTTTCTTCATTTGTTTCACAAACAAATTTTGTTAAAATATGTTGCCAAGAATTTTCTTCATTAATTAATGGTTTTTTCTTTGTTGATATTATATTATTATTACTATTCGTATCAAATACATCTTGACGACATAACCTATAAACAGAATAATATTTGTTTATTTTAAATAAAAAAAATAATAAATTCTTCAAGAATAGACAAACCAATTATGAATTATTTCAATAAAACATATTTCAATAAGATGCATTTCAACAGTATCAAATTGAATATTTTTTATGGGGTCATATAATTGTAAAATGATCTTTTTTCCTATAACTGAGAAGTTTTCTTCATTATCAATAAATTTTATATAAAATCGAAGTTCATTCTGTTCAATACATCTACTAGATATTAAAAATAATCCTAACCACATAGAATAAAGTACAGCTATCATATTTAGACGAATACCAACAACAATAACTGTTGTTATATAACATATCTAAAACAAAAAAGAAAAAGATAAAATCTTTTTTTTGTTATATAAATAAATTTGTTTTTTTTTTGATTTACCTCTAAACCAAATCTATAAAAAATAAAATTTGCTAAATATTTCAAAAAATCATAAATTCCTTGATCAGCTTGTTGATAATTAACGATATCAAATTCATATGTATTATCATCATTTATAGTTTTTAATGCAAATGGTTGAAATAAAATTGGAAAACGATTTTCAACAAGATGAACATTAAAACGAACTGATAATAATAAACGACGATGTTTTTTTCGATATCGTTCTATTGCATCAAATGTTAAACAAATTGTTAATAATATATAAAGCTAAAAAAAAAAATTCCAAAACTTTTTTCTTTTATCTTTTTAAACAAGATTATCTTTTTCTTACACCAATAAATCGATCAATATTTGGTGTGGATTCAAGACCAAACCATTTAGCCGTATCATTTGGTATTAAACTCATATTTGAATCAATCTAAATGATATTCTAGATAGAAAAAAAAAACTTAAAATCATTTAATTTTATTCTATACATGAGAAGAATTTTTAATAAAAAAATTTTTTTCAATTATATGTTGTTTGACTATTTCGAATTGATAACACATTGATAAAAGAATATAAAGACCCGTAGCACTTAATGTTAATAAATTTATTAATTTTCGAAGATGAAAGAATGTTAAACCAATTGTTACTAAAATAATTAATATTGTATTAAATCCACATACCTAATAACACATGAATATTATTATTATTTAAAAAATAAGGATTTCTCATTTACTTTAAGTGTAGATATAAGAACCATTATAAGTAGAACTAATTTAAAAATATGTAATTCAGCAAAACGCCAACCATAATAATTTATTTGTTTATAGAGACGATTAGTACGAAAATAAAATTTATATAATGTTTCTTGCCAAGTTTTAGCTTCACATTGTAAGATTTGTTGAGTATGAAAACTATTGGCATGATCAGTATTTTCTAAAAAACCAGTAAGCATTGATAATGAAAATAATAATTAAGAAAATATTTTACCTTTTGCATATGCATGAATATCTTTTAATGTACCATTCGCTGGACCCTGAATATCTTTCTCACTAAAAGAATTTATTAAGCGATGCATTAATGCACTTAATTTTCACATATCTTATATATGAACACTATTCAAACGTAATAGTTGTTTTTTTTTTTAATTCTAGACTGTTAAAATTCATAAGAGATCGTATATAGAGTAGCCTAAATGGTGTTAATAAGACTCCTTTCGATTTTCGAAACTCAATTCCTAACAAATCTGATGATTATATTAAAAGCTGATGTGAATATTTCATATTGTAACACGTTTTATACTCAATTAATGCAGAACTTAAAAATTGAATATCTCTGTCCAGAGTAGCCATCAGCAGCTCATATTTTAGATTTGTTAGTTTCTCAGTGATGGTGACCATTTGCACCCAAAATGGTCATCCAACTCGCTTATCAATACAAACCGTTCCATTGTTAGTATCTGTAGACAATTGTCGTCATTCATATTTAAATTATCAAAGAAAGTACAAAATATTCATAAGAATCGATGAGAGTTTTTACTTCAGCTAAGTAAATTTCGTCTGATAACGATCTTAGATTGTATCACAGGCATGATGTCTGAAAATGTTAGTGTTATATACGAATGATTGCATATGAAATTTTGACTTCCTAGAATATTCTTCTAAAAATAATTTGAGAATTGACTCTGTTAGATATAAAATATTTTTCTATTTCTTTAAATTCATTGGATGCTTATATATGACTATACATCAAATTTAATTCGTGAATTTCATGAAAAAGATATTCCAATAGAAGTGTTTAATAATATGGATTCATTACATTATCTGAACAAGCTCGTTAAATTGAACCAGCTTATGCTAATTCAATTCTTATTACAATGCGTTATAATTTAGCTCATGTGTGCGAAGCATCATTTGAATTTAATAAAACTGAAACATTATATAAAGAAATTTTACGTGAACATTTAAAATATGTTGATTGTGTACGTCGTTTGGGTTCTACGGTACATGATCGTGATCAAATTTATAGTGCATCTCATTGGTTTAAAGATGTACTAGAAATTAATCATAATTCACCGAATGCATGGACTATGATTGGAAATATACGTACGACAAAACAAGAATGGAAACCTCGACAAAAGAAATTTGAGAGAATTTTATATAATTCACAGACAACAAATGATTCGTTATGCTTTAATTTCATTAGGAAATATATGATTACAAACTTTATATTTGCCGACATGTGATAAAGAAGGTGTAAGATTTATTTAAGGAAATCAAACCTTATTCTTCAAGAAGATGGTTTAAATTTCAATTGCATAAGTACTATCCATAAATGGATGTTTAGACAAAGAGAGAAGGGTGAAGTCAGTAAAAAAACGAACATTTCTGGACAAGAGGAGTGCGATTAGGCATATTTGGACGTCCGGATGCTGATTATGATTTTTTTTTGTTTTTTTCCAGCATGTTTTCCGAAGTTTTCAAGTAAAATTGGTTTTTGAGGGTTTACCCTACTAACACCGACAGTAAAAATGTCGAAAAAATATAAATACTGGAAACAAAAACAGTAATTATACCGAAACGTAGAAGTGTTGTAAATGAAAGTATATGGAGAGAGAAATCGCCCTTACTTCACTATTACATGAAGATGACTTTCTTTTTTCTGAATAACTTGCTTCAACATAAATATAATAAGGTATATTTATTCGCATCTAAATAATCAAACAAAATAATTTTCATTTGCAAAATTTTCTTATCTTCTTATTTGAATTTGGTTCAGTATCAGTTGATAGTGTACCGTTTTTTTCTTTTTTCTATATCTTATCCAATTAAAATTTTCAGTTGGATTAAATTCCTATTGACAAAAACTTTGTTCAAATCAACAATAAATCACTTATTGTCATATTTGAATTAGATTGATATCAACCAAAATGTAATTGACATGCACCTGAGAATAAAATTTCCAATATGATCAACAGGAATATCATCCTCAAACAACTTTCCACAAATACCTTCGAATAGTTATTTCATATCCATCTACCTGCTTTAATGGATACAAATGCTTGTTTTCAATCTTTTCCTCATCGTTGTTTGTCCAGCTAATACTTAAATAAATGATTTTCTCATAAAAAAAAAAATTATTTGATATCAATGTACATAAATAAATGTTTAAATGAGTAATATCCACTTTATATCTAATGAAAATGAACAAAGAAAATCAATTAAAAGATTATATTACATAGGACAGTCAAAAAGCTCTCGGACTCAGAACAAATTGTTCAATTAAAAGACATTCTATTTCTTCTTCTACGGGAAATGTTAGAAGGAGTCATTGTCATGTCAGATATCAAGTTCAATTCAATTTTGAAATGTCTTTTCGTATTTATAGGAGGGTATCAAGTTGAAGCCTCGAATAAAACTTTAGTTAAATTTGTTTCTTAAGAGAGACAGTCCATGAGAAAATCAAACATGGTCATACTCTTGAAAATTTTGATCCCTATATTTTATAATTGGAAATGAAAGAGCAAAGTGAGAAATCTATAAATTCAAAATTTTAGCTCATTCTAGCTTATCCCTAAAAAGTTATGAAGTACACACTGAAGGCACCCTCAACAGGTTTTGAAAAATATTTTTTTTTTTACAAAATTTGGTAAGTCAGTATTTGGTTATTATTTCCACAATAAATTATCATAATCTTTTCGAATAATATACCATTTGATAGAGCAAATTCCTCTCCACAAAACTGCATATGTCATCTTGTCCTCATCCTCCATTTTCTAGGTACAACACCCTCAAAACTAGATCAACCCTACGGTTTTTTTCGCATTTTTTGTCTTGTTCTCTTTCTCATTGTAAGCTCTACTTCTCTGCCAATTCTAATAGGCGCAGAGGTTTCTTTATGGATTTTGATAGAGCAAAGAAAGAGCTATTCAATGAGTATAAAATGATGAAAATCAAAGTAGCACCAGATTTTCATTTAAGCCACACAATATATTCTCCTACCGCGTCAATTATTGTATTTTTCATTATTTTTCTAGATTTTATATGCACATCACAACTCTAAACTTTCTTTCAAATGGGATTTAAATTAGAATTTATTTTTTTAGCGTTGAAAAATGCATCCGATAGGCTAATCCAAATTTTTAAAAGTCATCCATAAGGAGAGATTAGTGGTCACTTTAGAATGTGTCCAGTACAATCAATACTTCCCACAACAGTCTTTTACATAACCTACAAGCGAACTTGCTTAGTTGAGATTGTGAGATAGTACTCGATTCAAAATATATCCCAGAGAAAAGAGTTTCAGGAATTTTGACGCAACCCATTTTGAAAAATCTAGAACCGTCAATATTTTATAATTTTTTTTCGAGGATCCTGCAAAAATACATATCCAAAAATAGGTGACTTGTGGATTCAATATCTCATAAATGACTTGATCGATTGAGTTGAAATTTTTTGCAGACATATAACTCAATGAGTTGTACTCAGAATAGTATTTTCAACTCACAACTATAAACTCGTCATTTTTTTATGGCTCATCGAATATTGCAAAATTCATATTTTAAACAATCTTCGTCTCTTATAATTCATGATTGGAACAAGATAGAATTGTGAAATATTCTCTAAAGTTGGCGCTTAGAGAGAGATATCTTCACTAAAAATTTTAGCATTACATACTCTTCATATGAATCACTAGAATGCTCTCAAATCTCGTTTTTTGTGATGAAAATTGTGATTTTCAGATAAGATTTTCCTCCAAACAATAGAGTAGATCGAGGATTCAGTTAGGAAAATTTGAAAAACGCATCGGAGATAGAGAACTCCATGGCAAGACTGTCCTAGACCGCAAAGAGACAGTACTCAGTAAAGCATATCTTTTTCAATCTAGAACTGCTTTCATATGCCTTTAGCAAGATTGGATCATTCACATCATATCAAACCATGTGTCGTTAGTTGTGGATATGTTTCTGATGGGGCGCGCCAAGCTTATAATCTTTGAGGGATTTAATACAATGAGTTTCTCAGAAAGACTAGGTAACCGAAAAGAAGGATAAACAGATATGGATCATCATAGACAGGTGAAAAAGGTTTATTAGAGCTTTCTCTGTCTGTGAGATTCCTTATGAACAGCCTCAGGCATATAGTTGGAAAACGGTGATTCATCCTCATTCTTCTCTTGCCCATGTAAACACCAGACGCAGAATACACGCGTGTAATCGCAATTTCGTTGTAAGCCGGGTTCGAACGCGGTAAAAATTGATTTTCACCGCGTCTGAACGCGTTTTTCATTTACAATCGCGTCTATACGCAGCTGAAGAAAATTTTCAAACGCATCTGGAAGCGATTGCAAATGAAAACGCGTTCATACGTGGTAAAAATCAATTTTCACCGCTTTTGAACGCGGTTTCGTTTACAGTCGCGTCTATACGCAACTGAAGAAAATTTTCAAACGCATCTGGACGCGATTGTAAATGAAACCGCGTTCGGACGAGATTACAATCGATTTCTATTCGCGTCTTAACGCGACCAAAAATAAAAAAGCATCTAGACGCGGTCGTAGGAGATTTTGAATCGCGACTGGACACGATTTTTTACGAGACTGCATGAAAACGCGTTTTATTAAAATTTTTCAAACGCGTTTAGGTGCGGTTTAAGATAGAACGCATCAAGACGCGGTCAGATGGAGATCTGAGCCGTTTCTTAACGCATTTTTTATGGAACCGCGTTTGTACGCAGGTAATAAATACTGTTTAGACGCATTTGGATGTGATTTTACGTGAGAGTGCGTCAGCACATGATTGACCAAAAACTATTTAAAGGAAGACATAAAATTTTATTATCTATACTCTGGTGGACTTTGGCAAGAATAGAAAGAAATGTTTGGTTCAAAGATTTAGGTACTTATATAAGAGAAAGATGTTTTTATCGTAGCATAATAAATTTCTTTAGAAATTTCATCTGTTAATGTATGAAAAAAGTTATACGAGTGGCCATTAGTATAATGAGACTATCTCTCTACTCTGTACTATTTCTATTAGTCGATAGCCTCTTTTCAAAATAAGTGATAAATATAAAAAAGTTTTGCATCAAACCATAGATCAAGAAGTCTGCTCTAAAGGACGAAAGAGAAAATTTATTTTCACTTTTCGATCAAAAAAATCTTTTTGAAATTTAAATTATAAATTATGTACTCAATTTGAACTTTGTTTGAAGGATAAAATATACTTTGTCATAAAATAATTGTATCTCAAGTGTTTAAATGTTGTGGGTGGCGTAGTGTTCAGTTCATTTTGAACCAGGTGTGTTGTTTTCATTTTATATTATTGCAGAAGGAAGATACACAAGAAAATATTCAAACCCAAATAGAAAATATAATAGACAAATCACTTTTCTACATTTTCAAGACATATAACATCGTCTCTACATTATCCATCGCGTGCACATAAGAAACAAAATTGCAAACTCTACACTTAGTGCTCTACTGGCGTGTATATATTTGCTAAAAATTCAAAGAAGAAGACACTTTAGAAATTAAAAATTATCTTTTTATGTGAACGTGATTTGAAGAAAAGCTTTGCTAAATGCTCTTTTATATAATAAAAAAAGAAAACGAAAAAACTGAATGATATTTGATAAAATAAAATAACTATATAATCAGTTCTAAAAGATAGGCAGTATTTAGTAAAGCCATCGACACATTAGAAGACCCGGGGTCTTCTATTCTGTCTTATCATTCATAAGTTAAAAGGGGGGTCTTCTATTATGTCCCTAAAAAAAGTCATATTTTTTGGTAGGTCCGTCAACAAATCTTAGTTTCACTTGATTTTTGTCCAATATATCGTTAGTAAATGAGTTTGCTTCACTTATTTCACATGTGTAGAATAAGAAAGAAACAGATATCATCCTGTGAAAAAGAGGAGACCATCGTTGGTAAGAAGTGTTCTTAGAACAATACAGTCAACGTAGCCTAGCATCTTGGTACGATATCCCATACCATTCTTTTTTCTCTAGGCTAATACCTATCATTGGCAACAGTTTGCCTTCTCAATAACTAAATAAATGTAAAAAAGAAAATTAATTTTTTTTATCAAACTCATTTTATTCAGTTGCTTATGTGAAAATTTGATTAGTATATATGGAATCTATTCACAGTGAATTCTGCTACTAGCAGAGTTATTAATCTCAAGCTAACTTCAATGAATACGATTGTCTTGTGAAGAAACCATCTATAAAAAATCAGCAGTTGAATACAGACAGTGTGTTTTCTTTTGCGTCAGTTTCAAAAAATGTCATTGGATCTTATTGAAAAAAGAAATGCGTTCTCAAACTCAAAAGAAGTGCTCACATATCAAATCTTGACGTATATACAGTCTACGCAAAAAACTCTGGGACACTCAAGAATGACTCCCCGAAATTTCATCTTTCATTTGAAATAAACTTTATATATATCTTTTAAGTATAGTTACTCGTTAAACTTTCGTACTTTACTGTGCAGATGCAAAACTTCTAGTTTTAATATTATATGAAACTTTAACCAGTAACTATACTTAAAATATATATAAAGTTTGTTTCAAATGAAAGATAAAATTTTGCAGAGTCATTCTTGAGTGTTCCAGAATTTTTTGCGTAGACTGTACATGAAGTTATGTTTTCTTCAATTATGAAACACTGTTTTGTTGTGAAAACGTTTCTGATTTTCTAGAAGAAAGTCAAAGATAAAGAGACCTTTTACTTAATACAAAGTGGCATTTTACCTAATCTGTTATTAGTCTACAAAGATCCCTTCATGTGTCACATGCACGAACGAGTACTACGTTCATTAGATCCTATGACTATGAAAGCGTGTTTTTCGTGTATAGAGCCTGAAGAATGTTTTCAAAGTAAGCTGCAAAGAAGTGCTAAAATGACTCCATGATATGTTTTTACAAAGAAACGCAATCTTCAATACATAGTTGTTTCCTATTAACTGCTTCTCTAGATTTTACTCATTCGAGTCTGATACTTCGTTATGAGGGAGGAAGCAAAATATTGTTCGTACCGAATTTCGATATCATTCTGGGCTTAAATACTAAACAAGTCAATAAACTCCAGAAACTATTTCAAAATGTCGATTTTTTAATGGGGGGGGTCTTCTAATATGTCTTTTGCGTCATTTATTCAAGGGGGGTCTTCTAATATAGGGGGGTCTTCTAATGTGTCGATGGCTTTACTATAAGTAATAGTCTTTTACAACAAAATAATTGAAAATTATTTGCGAAAGAAAAATTTTTCAAAAATTTTAAAGAAATTTTAATATATACAATTTATTTTATGCAAGTTTATTTTCATACAAGAATATAAATACTAACAAATGAGATACAATTTTGGCAGAAAACGTTCTATTGATAAATGCATTATGTACATATATATATGAAGTCACGATTCATATAGACTTTCTGTTTCATTCGACAATGATTGTGATCACATGTGGCTTCGTGGTACGTATACTTGCTTCTAAATCGCTAGTTCACTTGTTCTAATCTCATTTCTATCGTTTTAGATAAATTAACATTTCAACATTTCGTTTGCCTATAGTGAGGTAAAGACCATCGTTAGAGGATATCGATGGCGACTCAGATCAAACCTGAGACGGATTGTAATATTTTTTTAAAATTTTGAATATCAAATCGCACTCGGTTAGACGCGATTCGAAATTAAACCGCGTCTAACCGCAATTTAGTTTGGAACCCCGTCTCCAGTGAAACATTTCTTGCGTCTAGACGCGGTTGGAGAAAATCGCATCTAAACACGCTTGGTAGAAACGCGTCTAGACGCAAGAATTGCTCGACTGGAGACGCGTTTATTGCATTTTTCCGTTGTGATTCACACGCAACAAAACGCAACTCATATGCGTTTTTCTGGAAAAACAAATTTACATGGGTTGTTTACATTAGTAGTTTTTCTTTTTCTGCTCAGGTCAGCCTCGAAAACGAGATAGAACTTAGTTTTTATATACATAAAAACAGCAACATGAAGTTAAGTATTATTTTATAAACTCGTCTTTTTTGGCTTAGTTAATCTCGACAAAGAAATGAAATGTAAGTAACATTTATACATAAATATATATACTTATATTTTTCTAGTTCAAAATGAAGTTCAAAATAAAATGTAAGTATTATTTATATAAATCTTTCTTTTTCATTTACATCAATCGCAACAACGAAATCAAAAGTAAGTATTATATACTTATATATTGTTCTTTCTGTTTTATTTAGTTTAATATGAAGTTGAAAATAACATGTAAATATTATTTACATTAATAACTATCTTTTTCTGTTTAAATCCATTACAACAAGAAATCAAAAGTAAGTATTATTTTTAAAAAAGCTTCGTTTTTATTTAGACCAATCGCAACAACGAAATCAAAAGTAAGTATTATTTTCTTATGTATGGTTCTTTTTTTATTTAGGGTAGTATGGAGTTCAAAATAAAATGTAAGCATTATTTATATGAATTATTATCTTTTTCTATTTAGGGTGGGTGTGGGTGTGAGTGTGGGTATGGGTGTGGGTGTGGATATGGGTGTGGGCGTGGGTATGGGTGTGGATGTGGGTGGGTGTGGGTGTGGGTGTGGGTG